>RJWH01003455.1:0-147414 GCA_004363575.1 Solenodon paradoxus
TAAAAATGTAGACTGTTAGATTGAGCTCGAGACTAACTTGCTGTCAAATTTAAAAGGTTATAAGCATAGAAAATTTTATGTAAACCACAGCATAATCTCAAAAAATAAACCCATAAAAAACATTGGAGTAAATCCAAAGGGAAGCCAAGTACCTGTACATACATGCTTGCCAAACACCTAAGAAGAGAATAAGAGAAGAACAAAAGTAGTGTGTGCAACAGCACTCAGAAAATAATGAACAACGTGGCCATAAACAGTTATATATCAATAATCATCCTAAATGTTAATGGAAATGTGTTGAACTCACCAATCAAAAGGCACAGAGTGCCCTAATGGATTAAAGCCAAAACTCAACTTTATTCTGCATACAGGGAATTCATCCTTATTTGAAAGGTAAATATTGGCTCAAAATCAGTGGTTGGAAGACAATCCTACAATATCACGGTAACCTAAAAAAAGCAGGGAAAGCCATGCTTACATTAGATAAAATAGACTTCCAACTAAATAGGGTAACAAAGACAAAGATAGGCAATGCATAATTATTAAGGGGTCAATTCACCAAAAAGATACCACTTATTAATGTTTATGCACAAATGAAGGAGCATCAAAATACAAAAAGCAATTAGTAATTGAACTAAGAGAGCAATGGACAGTAATATAATAATAGTAGGAGAGCTCAACAACCCACTTACAAACAATGGACAGATGAACCAAGCAGTAAATTAACAGATCAACAACAGCCTTAAGTGACAAATTAGAACAGATGAGTTTAATCGACATTTCCTGAACACTTCACTTAACAACACAGAATTCACATTTTTCTCAAGTGTTAATGGAACAATCTCAACAACAAATCATACTTTGAGAAACAAAACATGTCTCAACGAATTTATAAAGGTTGAAATTATACCAAGCATCTTCTCCTATCACAATGACATAAAACTGAAAATCAAGCATAGAGAAGCTGGAAAATTCCTAAATATGTGGAGGTGAAACTATATGCTTCTGAATGACTTTTGGGTAAAAGAGGAAATCAAAGAGAAATTAAAATGTACTTGGTAATGTAAGAATAAAGAAACAAGCTACCAGCATTCATGGGATGTAGCAAAAGTAGTACCAAAAGGGAAGTTTATAGCAATTCAGGACTGCATCAGAAAACAAGAAAAATAACAAATAATCTAATCTTAAAGCAAGTAGGAAAAGAACACGTCAAGTCTAAAGTGAGTAGAAGTAAGGAAATAAAAAAAATCTGAGTAGAAATAAATGAAATAGAAATAAAAATGACAATTAATAAGATCAATGAAACCAAAGGCTAGTACTTGAAAAAATAAAATTGATAAACCTTTAACTAGGCTCACTAAGAATTTCAAAAACAGAGAAAACTCTAAGAACTAAAATCAAAAGTGAAAGGGAGAAAGTTTATCAACGGATACCTCATAAATATAATCCATTATAAGCGACCACTAATAACAGCTATATGCTAATAAACTGGACAACCTAGAGGACCTGGTCAGTTTTATAGACATACAGCCTACCAAGACTGAATCAGAAAGAAATAGAAAACCTGAACAGACCTATCACAAGCAAGGTAACTGAAAAAGTAATCAAAGTTTCCCCAAAAATAAAAGCCTAAGACCAGATGGCTTTACCAACGAGTTTTATCAAATCTTCAGAGAAGATTAAATACCTATTTTTCTCAAACTCGTTTAAAAAATTTAATAGTGAACACAACACTTTCACCAATATTACACAAGTCCAAAGGCAGACAAGGACCTCACTAAGAAAGAAAATTACACCTATAAATCTGATGAACATCGATTTAAAAATTCTCAACAAAATATTAGTGAACTGAATCCCACAATAAATCAAAAGGTCACCCATCATGAGTAAGTTTGATTCATCCCAGGGAATGATACTATGGTCAACATACACAAATCTATTAATGTAATACATACATCTATAAAAATGAGGAAAAATATTATATGACCATATCAATAGATGCAGAGAAAACATCTGAAAGGACTAGCACCCAATTATGATAAAATGCTGTGTAATACATGAAATAGAAGGAATATCGGTCCTATTTGATAAACCTATAGCCAGTATCAATAGTGGAAGACTGAAAAAATTTCCTCTAAGATCAGGAATGAGACAGGCTGTCAACAATCATCACTGTTATTTAACACTGTACTGTAGGTCCTAGCCAGAAAATTAGGCACTGAAGAAGAAATAAAACTCATTTAAACTGGAAAAGAGAAGTAAAACTATCACTATTTGCATAGGACATACTATACATAAGAAACCCTAGACTCCACAAAAAACTACTACAATCAATAAGCATTGTATAGTGGCAGGCTAAAAAATTAATATACAAAAATCTGTTGCATTTTTATATATAAACTACGGGACAGAAGAGAATGAAATCAAGAAACTGTCCCATTTACAATAAAATAAAAAGAACTGAATACCTTGGAATATACTTGACAAAGGAGGTGAAAGATGTGTACAACGAAAACTCTAAAACCTCGTTAAAAGAAATAGAGGAAGATATTAAGAGATGGAAAGATATTTCATTCTCATAGTTGGGAGGAATAATGACCATCTTACATAAAGCAATATATATCAAAATCCCACAGGTACATTTCACAGAAATAGAAAAAAAATTAATTTGTATGAAATCACAGAACACTCCAAATAGCCAAAGTATTTATGGAGGTGCCACACACCCAGATCTTGAGATATATTACAATGATACAGTGATCAAAACTGTATGGTATTGGAATAAATACAGAGATACAGATCAGTAATATAGAATGGAATCACCAGAAATAGACTGACACACACATGGTCAGTTAACTTATGACAATGGAGACAAGAGTATACAATGGAGAAAGGAAAGTTTTTTCAATAAATGGGTTGGGAAGACTGGACAGTCACATCCAAAAGAATGAACCTAAACCACTCACTCAGTTATAGCATACACAAAAATTAGTTCAAAATGGATTAGATACTTGGATGAAAGACCTGTAACCATAAAATATTAGAAGAAAACATACATTCCTGATACTGGCCTTAGAGAGGTCTTTGGGGACTCCAGTGGCAAGGGAAACAAAACAAAAACTTAAAAATGGGACATAAAATTAAAAAGCTTCTGCACAGTGAAAGAAAATATCACTAAAATGAAATGGGAGAAGATATTGTACATCATATATCTGACAAGGGCTTAATATATAAAATATACAAAGAACTCATAAATTCAATAGCGTAAAACAAACAATACAATTTAAAAAATGGGTAGAGGAACTGAGTAGACATTTCTCCAAAGAAGACATACAGATGACCAATAGGCACATGAAAACATGTTCCTTCTCTCTTGTTATTAGGAAATCAAAACAACAATAAGATATCACCTAATACCTATGAGCATAACTATCATGTAAAATACTGGAAACAACAAAGGTTGGCAAGGATGTAGAGAAATGGGAACCCTTTTACACTACTGACAGAAGTGCAAATTGGTGCAACATTTACAAAAGTGGTATGGAGATTTTGCAAACAATTGAAACTTGGAAATTCCATGCGAGCCAGTTATGTCACTTCTGAGTATTTACCCAAAAAACCACAAAATATCAATTTGCAGAGATACATGCAACACCATGTTTATTACAGCATTATTTACAGTAGCCAAGAATTGGAAACTACCTACTAGCAGATGAATGAATAGAGAAGATGTGATATATCTGTGTGTGTGTGTATATATATGTATACACACATATACATACAATGGAATGCTATATAGTCTTAAAGGGATGAAATTCAGTCATTTGCGACAATGTGAATGAAACTAGAGGGGATGATGCTAATTGAAGTAAGTCAAAAAGAGAAAGACAAATAACAAATGACCTTACTTGGATGTGGAATATAAATAAATAATAATTTAAAAAGGAAAACCAGACAAAGCAAAAACCAACCCTTGGACATTAATAATAGAACTGAAGTAGGAGGTGGAGGGTGGGAGCAAGTAGTGGTGGGGTCCAACAGGCAGTGGTGGAGGATATTTGGCAATTTAGGGTGGATGTGACATGTTGTTCTAGGTTCAATGAATGGTGAACCTCCACATATGGGCTTGTATTTTTTTGTAAATCAACGTTACTTCAATAAATATTTTCAGATATGACCTAGGAATAAAAACAGGCACCAAGATCAATGGAACAGAATTTAGAGGTTCAAAGTAAACCTATACATATGTTGCACAGCTAATCTGTGACCAAGGAGCTGAGAGCACACAATAAGGGAAAATCACTCCAATAAATGATTTTAGGAAACTGGACAGACTCATACAAGAGTGAAGCTAGACCACTATATTACACCATAAACAAAAATGAATTCAAATCTGATTAAAAACTGGAATGTAAGACCTGAATCTGTAAAATACACAGAGAAAACAGAAGCAACTAGCTCGCTGACAAAGGCTTTAGAAAGGTCTTTGGGAATTCTATTCCGATAGCATGGGAAACAAAAGCAAAAATAAACAAATAGAACTACATCAAATCCAAAGCTACACAGTGAAAGAAATTATCATAAAAATGAAAGCTACCTACTGAATGGGAGGAAAGATTTTCAACTCACACATCCAACAAAAGATGAACGTGTGCGTGTGTGTATAAAACACATAAACTCAACAATAACAAGAAGAAAAAAACCGTCAAAAAATAGGGAGAGGATCTGAACAGACACTTCTCCAAAGAAGACATATAGATTATAACAGGCACATGATTAAATTATTCTCATCCCTTATTATTAGGGAAATATAAATCAAAATCACTATGAGATATTATCTCACACCTGTGAGAATGACTTATATAATAAAAAGACAAGAAACAGCAAGTGTTGAGGCAGGTGTGGAGAGAAGGCAATTCTAGAGCACTGTTGGTAAGAATACAAACCAAGTGCAATCATTATGGAAAATATTCAAAAAATTAAGAATGAATGTAACCATGTGATTCAGGTATTACATTTCTGAATATTTACCCAAAGTATATGAAACACTAATTCACACAGATAAATACATCTCTATGTTCACTGCAGAATATTTTCAATAGTCAAGATATGGGGAAAAAAACTAAATTCCCATCAATAGATAATCGGAAAAAGACTATGTGGTATACATACACAACAGAATACTACTAAACTATAAAAAATGATAAAATTTGTCATTTGTGACAACATGGATGAGACTAGAGGCCATTATATTAAATAAGTTAGAGAAAGACAAACACCATGTGATTTCCCTCATGATGAAGATAAATAAAATAAACAAACCAAAACCAAAATTTCAATTATAAGAACAAAATGATGGTTACCATAGGGAGAAGGGGAGGTTAGGAATATTGGGTAATGAGGATCAACTGTATTGTATGGATGGAAACTAAATATTTGGTGGTGGTCATTACATAGTATGTATATTTATATTTATATGTACATACTGAGAGAGTCAGATTATAATGTTATACACATGAACCCTATACACTATTTTAAACCGATGCTACTTCAATAAATTTTTTTAAAGAATAAACATAGTAGAATATATAGGATAATATGTTTATGACCATGGAGGAAGCCTTTTTAAATAAGACACAAAAAATAAACTCATTTAAAATTATATAATTTTTCCATCAAAATGAAACATTTTGACATACAATAAAAGACAAGTGAGACACTGGGAGAAAACATTTGTAAACCTGTAATAGATAAAGAATTACTACCCAGAGTACATAAGGAGTAGCTAAAAGTTAACAAGTAGATTCTTAACAACTTAATAGCAAAAGTATATGAATATGCAATTAAAAGCAGCAGCAAAAATGCCTAATATATGTAATATGTAATATATATATAAATATATAAAAAGATGTTTAGCATCACTAAAGAACTTGTAAAATACAAAAGTCAGAAGTTCTACATTTGATAATACCAATACAGTGGTTTTAATAGGCAATTAGTGGGTGTGTAATGTTAGTCACAGTTAGTGGGTTCAACTTTTTTCTGGAGACCAAGGTAATAGCATCAATTAAATGTATATAGATATACATATGTATGTACATATATCTCCTATGATTGTATAATTTCTCATGTTTTATCTACCCAAGAATGATGCTTATTGAGTGCTTAATGAGGCATATGCAAGAATATTACGCCTATTTTTAAGTTAAAATTGGGAGACACATAAAATGTCCATCAACCAAAGGTCAATAAATAAACTGAGATGTGTTCATGCTAGAGAATATTGAGCAGCAATTAAAAAGCATACATGATCTCTTTGAATCAACATGGAGAAACTGCTATGAGGTGTCAATCACTGATAACTTCAGAGTGATGGATCTAGTACAGCATTTATGAAAAAAACAAAGAAAGGGAGGAAGGAGGAAGGGAGTAGGGGTAGGAAGGATGGAAGGGAGGGAGAGAAAGAATAGCTGAAAACCACAAAACAATAATACCCATCTTCAACAGACATACAGGGTCAGTAAGTTAATGTATAAAAGACAAATTGGAAGGATACATACCTAGCTCAGAACTACAGTTACTTGTGGAATACACAGGAGCAGATTGGGATCAGGTGTGATAGTCAAATGACACTTAATTCATCATAACTATTCTACAACAGTAAGGTCAAACAACTTTTTTTTTTTACAAGAATTAATATTCTCTTCTTTTAATATGTTACAGAAAGAAAACATGTTCATGCACCATTTGGGTAATTAATAAACAAAATTAATTTTTTAAAAATCATTAGGAGTCCATCAAGCAAAGGCTAAAGGAGCCTATTCACTCTACAGGAGACCATGTGGACCACGGGAACTTGACTCCATATCTCTTCTCTCCTGTCATGTCTACGGAGATCTTGCTGCCAGGGTCATGGACCTCCCTGGTCCCTGCAGGTGGGTACATGAGCTAGCTCTCTCACAGCACAGCTGAATGGCCACAAATTTGGGATGGGAGGCCAGCAGAATGGATGATAAAAGCTCCTCTGTTGAAAAAAGTTCAAAGACAGGAAGGTCACAGAAAGTCCAGCCCTGGCAGAGAGGTACTAGCATTCAGATTGTATGCCTCTCCCCACGTCTTTACCTCACCTCTCAGCAGCACCCCTACCCACAAAGCTTTGCCCAGACTTTGAAAGACTGCCTCTCAGTACACCTTCAGTCTAGGACAGTGGCAAGATGAGAAACAGAATGGTCTGGGACAGCATTTAGGATCATAAAGAGAGGTGAGTAAAAGACAAAATAGAATAATAGGAGCTGAAAAAGGGTTAGCGGCAAAAGTAGGGTCTTGATCAGGAGCCAGAACAGAGGTTCTGTCCACATCTCTGGGTAATATTGACTGATTAAACCATTACCTACCTCTTTCCCCAATGAGGAAAATGTAGGTAAAACCTACAGGAGTAGTTACCTAATTCCCACTTCAGTTAACCAATTAACTGAAAGAACCTGCCCACCAAGTCAGGGCAAATAAAGTCATTATTTCCACTGGAGAGGTAGCAATGAAACAAAGCCCTCCAAGGCATGGGCCAAAGGCATAGACCAAGATGGTTAGAGGAGCTGATGCCACATTTGCAGGAAATGGAATCCTGGGGGTGTTGTGGTAAAGAAAAAAACCCTCTGGTTTTTATAGAGCAACTCCCTAAGATTACCCAAAAAGTTCTAACCAAAGCATCACCTTTACCTCCCTCCACCCACTCTACAATGACTTCAGAGAAGAGTTGTGGGAACTAAAGTACTCCATCCCAGGAAAAAGAACTTCCTTTGAGGTTAAGGTATGAAATGACAAAGACTATAACATCTGAGAAGGGCTTCCAGTGTTGAGACTCCTTGTCTCTACTTCTAGAGTCTCTGCAGAGACTGCGGAGAAAGTGAACACTGATTTCATGAGGTTCCTAAAAAGAATAGATAAGAAAAGCTTTTATTGTATCCTTATAGATTTGAGTAACCTGTCATTAAATGATAAATTTGAAAATGAGTTTATTATTTTTGACAGGTCTAAAGGAGAACGTTTTGAAAAATGAGAACTTCTTTGCATATGACATAAGGTATAAGCTTTATCAGGGGTAAGGAAAATTATGGGACAACTTGGGAAATGCTTTTCTTCCTTATGGGTTTAGAATCCAGTCTGTAAGAAATAACAGGTGATTTTGTGTGTGTCTAATATCATAGTTACCAGATAGATAACTGGACTGATAAAAAATACATATATCTGTTTCACGTAGTGGCAGTGAGGAACCTGAACTTGCCTTGAAGTACCTATATCCACCTGGACAGTCCTACTGGAGTCATCCCTCGCTATATCGCGGTTCACTTATTGTGGATTCACTGTATCGCCGGTTTAAAAAAAAAAAAACATTTAATTCTGTATGGCGGAATTTTCGCTCTATCTCAGGATTCCGCGGTATATGTGTACTTCACTAGTGACACCCACACAGAATTTTATATGTTGTTAAAATTACATAGGTTTAAGAGTGTAGAAAGTGTTTATAACAGTGTGGGAAAGGTTAATAAAAGTGTGGGAAGGGTTTATAAAGCCTTAAAATATATATAAATAATAAAATAAATTATAAAGCCACTACTTCGTGGATTTTCACCTATCACGGGGGTCTCTAGAACATAACTCCCATGATAGGTGAGGGGATTACTGTATTATCTAAAAGAACTTTGTGTGATTATGGGAAAATTACATATTTGCAATGTACAATAAAGGCGTCACTAATTACATATGGATAACAAGTACATGAAATATTGTTAAGGGAGTTGAGAATTCATTTTTAAATTTAAATTTATTATTCATATTGAATTACATAGCCACAGGAGGCTAGTGGCTATCACAAAGGGTAATACAGTCTGAGACTGAATCTGCCCTGTTTGGGGCAGAGGTGCCAAAGGGTAGAAGATAAGATGCACAGTGAAGGATGGTAGCAGAAAAAACTAGCAAACACATGAGAAACAAAGTCCTCATGATGGATGAAGCTCGGTGCAAGCACATGGCAACATAAAACACCTTTGACACCTTGAATATTCTCAAGCACATGCTACACACACACACACACACACACACACACACGCACACATCTTGCATGAGTGGTATTTTCAGAAAAGTCCAAGGAAAGGGGGATATTAGTGAAATGGAGTGATGTGAAAAAGGTAGAGCAAATTCAAAAGGGTATAGCAATATAATCATGATGATATCTGGGCGAAACCTTCATCACCATTCCTGTTATCAAGAAGCTCAACTTACACAAGTGACCAAAGGAAGCACTATACTGGGTCCATAGGCCATAGTATTGAGATTGGACTTCCCTGTATTCCACAGGCAGTGACTCAGGAGGCAATGCGATAGACTGCGGAAGGTCTCAACTCTCTAACCATTAGACTATATGAAGACCTCTTGGGGACTTTAGGCACAGCGGTTTGTCAGATGGTGTAAAGAACTTTAGACATATAGACAGTGAGCTCAATATTCCCTCCTTCCTATCCATTTCCAAGGTATAATGTGACAATATAACCTTCCTCACATTTGTTATTTTAAATAATTTCAACTCATATGATAAGAATGTAACAGCCATCTTGCATGGCTCCAAGTCAGATTTCAGAATGCAGAATTCCGTTTTGTAAAACTATGACCTCTGTTATATCTAAGTACACGGGTTAGGATCAAAATTAGAGTAGCTACTAACAAATAAAGTGGCGCTGTTGACCTTGTTACTGCTTCGAGGATGATAATAATCAGAATATACTACAGGAAATATCTCAGTAGACTGATCCAGGTTGAAGGAAGGAAAGAAAAAGAGAAAAGACAGATGAGATGAAAGAAGAAAAACACAAGACATCTTGCATCCTGTCTATCTCATACCAATGGAAATATACTGATGTAGCTTCATGAATTCATTTCTAATAAAAGTTCTTTCTTCCTGGCTCATAGATCTTTAATACTCTCCTACAGCCACAAGGTAAAATCTAAAATTATGCTTAGCAATGAAGACTGAGGCTCACTGGGTTAGGGTCTACCTACTCTGTTTTCTGCATGCCTTGTCTGTCCCAAACTGAGCCTTTTACTTCTCCCACACATATTATGCTGATTAGCACTTCTACATCATCTTTCTTTTAGCTACCCTCACCACCTAATCCCTAACCACATCCTTCCTTTTTCCAACCACCTCTTTAAGACCCAGCTAATATTATTCCCCTCTGGGAGACTTCCCCAATTAACCAGTTTACAGGAAGCTCTCCGTTCTTTTAACACATCTAGATTTCTAAGAAATTTCTTCCTTTACTATTTGGTTATTCAAATGGCTAATATCTCCTACTAGTTGGAGTCCACTGTAGGAATGGGATATGCTTTTATCACTTCTGGGTTTCCATAGCACTAAGCACAGAGTCAGACATGCAGTAGTCATTAGGTGTGCTTTGAATCATTTTAAAAAAACATTCTGAGTACCAGCATTGTGCCATGAACCATGCTAAGTGTTCAGAGAGCTGATGCAGATAATTGAGAAGTGGCTTTAGTTTATTAGTATACTTAATTCCCAGTTCCTCTGACTCTCTAAGGCTGGAAGGTCTCCCTCTGATGAAAAGAGACTATTTCCTACATCAGGCCTGACTCTTCCCTTTACAGCCACACTCCCCAGATTGTTCTTGCACGTTACAGAAGCCTGAAATGAAAGCATTCTAGGAGGACAAATACATCTATGGCAAAAACCATGTCAACACCTAGAACTTGGCAAACTCGGGTTTTCCTCTGTAATGAAGAGCAAACAAATAAAACAAAGTGTAAGACCAACAAAAAAAAGTTAACAGTTAAAAACAAGTGATCCAACTTGAGGAATAATTTTTCCAAAGAAATTCTAAATAAAATTGTGTCAAAAAAAAAACAATATAGTAGGGTAAAAAAATGTGCAGAAGGAAAAAATGTGATTGCAGAATTACACTTTTAAAATCCCAATGGAAGTAGTGAATAGAAGACTGTATATTACGGAAAGCACTCTGATAAGGACTCTGAGAAACTGAAAGTAAAAAATAAAAAGAAGAGAATAAAGAGATGGTAGAAATTTTCAAAAAAGGTAAAGTGCATATAAAGGAAGTTTTAGGAGAGAACTGGTGAAATGAAGACCCAATGATCAAGGGACTAGTTGAAAAACACCTTCACTGAGCTGTGCAGGGATACAGAGATAAACAACTCATTCAAGACACTTCTTACTGAGCATACAAATTGGCAAACAATATTTCAGATATTGGTAAAAACTTTAAAAAATAATAAATCAGAATAATAGATAGAATGGCTACTTTACATTGAGTAGTCCAGGAAGAATTTCCCAAGGTGACAAATGCACTTAGTCCTGAATGAAAAGAAGGTATCAATCATGAAAAAAAAAAAAGGCTTCTGGGTAGAGGGATTAGTATTTGAAAGGTCCTAAGGTAGAGGGCATGGCTAAGGAAAAGAAATAAGGCTATTATGGCTAACACACAGTGAGCAAAGGAGAGTGGTATGAGATGAAGTGGAAGAAGTGGTCTAAGGATAGACTGTATAATATAAGACAATGTGAAAAATAATAAATGTGAGGGAAGCCATGGGAGAGCTTTTAGCCAAATAATTGTCACTTTGGCTACTGAATAGAGAATGGATTACACTAAGGTAAAAATGGGGAAACAAGAACACCAAGTAAGAAACTACCTGAATAGACCAGAGAAGGGATGTCACTTAGCTGAACTTGAGATCTGAACACAAGTATATGGATTAAAAATAAAGAGATGGGAAAAGATAGATGAAGCAAGTAGAAGTTATAAGCAGCAATAGAAAAAATTACTTAATGAAACCAGGGGATTTTGTTATGATGTTCCAAAATGAAGAAATTCATAAATATTTCTGGGCTGAATAATAGCTTACAAAATAACTGAAACAATCAGAAAGAAAGAAACAAATAGAATTCAATAAAAAAACTGATTGAACTATTCATAATGGATAAGTCTACACATTTCTTTCCAGCTTAAACAGATCAAGCAGATCTCAAAACAAGATACAGAGAATTTGACTACTACTAATAATTATTAAACTCGATATAAGAGATATTAAACACTATATCCCATAAATACTGATTATACATTCTGATCCAAAAAAATCACAAAAACAACCTCAACATATTTTCCAAAGAAATTTAATCACTCATGATGACCATACTAACAATAGAAAAAGCAAAGGTTAAATAAAATTTTCTATCACCTATCTAAATAATTTTAAGTCAAGGAACAATTAAAACTGTTAATAAACAAAAGGAAACATCAGTTACCATGATAGATAGTAAATACATATGGGATGAATTAGGGGGAAAAATCCTTAAAAAACAAAGAATTCCAGGATGTAGCAAGTTGGGAAGATTATTGCTCAAACCATAACAATAATAACAATAGCCGGATAAAGTAGAAAACTGTAACTTTTCCTAAACCCATCAGAGATCTGAGGTCATAGGGTAATCAAAGAGGAAAAACAGCTGCCACAGATGAAAAATGGAACATGAGCACAGTTACACTTGTGGCAGAGCACAAACAGAAGAAACATCGACTGCCACAGAAGCAGATAAGAATTCACATAAAATATATATGCAAATAAATGCAAATAAAGGCTATGTGAGGGTGTGGGACACATGAGGGAATTGAAGACACATACTCTTCTCCCCAGACTTTCACAGGCTGTTCACAAGAAAAACTGACCCTCTGTTCCTGCAGCGTTTTCAGTGATCCTGACTATCCTCTCCATGACAGTTAAATTCTTCCTTTTATCTTCTGTGGGACTGGGGCAGGAGACATTTATTAGAGCCCTCCCATAATGGTAGAGCTTGTCTACAGATCTGGAGTCACAGTATTTTCTGCCTCTCCCAAAGGACAATAGATTTTGCAGTCTGTCTAAAACAGAGATCGGATCAGGACATGACAGGATCCTCACTGCTCCCACCACTAAACAGCAAGCATGAAATCAAGCAAGAGGAGACTGCTGCTGAAGGGGGTTAAGAATGCACTGAAAAAACTCCCCTAAGGTGCAGTGTGCGCTGGAAAGTATGAAAGATGGAGACAGAGCAGGAATGAGAAAAATTCAAAATATCTATAAACTCAGCCCCTACTGTAAGAAAAACGTTTTGAAGGTGGAGATACACTAAAGACAACTATAACAAAACAACAAAAATCTCACTCACACCATGTACTAACCTGACTGGAAGCCCTCCATTAACAGCTAAAGAGAAGAATAATTATGGACACTTTTGGAAAAAATAATATTTACATCATGATATTACACACTATACATCAAGTAAGTAGGCAATAAAAACTACAAGACACACACACACACAAAGAACTGTTAAGAGACAAAGTAACTATATGAAACAGAATCAGGGAAAACCCAGACACTGTAATGATCTGACAGAAAATGTATACATATATACATATATGATAAACAAGTTAAAGATTTTTATTGGAAAAATGAATAACATGTTTGAACAGATGAGGAATTTCAACAGAAAAATGGAAATCGAAAGAAAGAATCACATGGAAATTCTTGAAATAAAGTACAGTAAAATGAGTGAATAATGCCTTTGACAATATCACTGTAGACTCAACACAGGAAAAGAAAGAATCAGAGATCTTGAAGACAGGGCAATATAAATCATTCAACTGAAACACAGAGAAAAAAGTGTAAATATAAACCCATCTGAAATAATATCAAATGGTCTAACATGTATAAGAATCTCAGAAGGAGGATATAGATGTGAAGAATCTTCAGAAAATAATAAAACAAACTAGATATATAAAAGGTTTGGAAATCACAAAAAGGATAAACATCCCCTGCCTCCAAATCACACTTAGGCAGATCTATTCAAACTGCTTAAGACAAAAAAAATCTTGAAGGTAGCAAGGGAAAAAAGAAACACAGCACACAGAGGAATAAAGATAAGAATATAGTATAAAATATTCAGAAACTATGCAACCCAGAAGACAATGGTGTGATTTGAAGTTTGGGGAAAAAAATAAACTTTCTCACACAGAATTCAATAACCAGTAAAAAAAAAAACGTTAAAATTGAAGGAAAAATAGCTTGCAAAAATATTTTAGTTTTAGAGCAGTTTTTGGTTCACTGAAAACTTGAGCACAAAGTACAGAGTTCCTAGACACCACTTGCCCTGACACTCTTTCACCTCAGTGGTACATGTGTTGCAAGTGATGAACCTATATTGATACCTCATTATAACCTAAATAAACAGTCTACATTAGGGTTAACACCTAGTGCTGTATATTTTATGGGTTTGGACAGCTCTATAATGACATGGATCCATTATTAAAGCATCATACCAAATAGTTTCACTGTCCTCTTTGTGCTCTGATACTCATCCTTCCCCAAATCTTGGCCGAACTATTAATTTTTTTTTTGCTCCATAGTTTTGCCTCTCTCAGAATTTCACGTAGTTGAAGTCCTATATTATGCATCATACATTATATAGATGGATATCTTTCACTTAGTAATATACACTCAAGGTTCTTATGAGTCTTTTCATGGCTTGATAGCTCATTTCTTTTTTAGTTCTAAATGATACTTCCTTTTCTGGATATACCACATTTTATTTATTCATTTACCTACTGAAGGACAGCTTGTTTATTTCCCAAGTTTTATCCATTATGAATAATGTTGCTAGAAACATATGAATGCAGATTTTGTATAGATTTTAGTTTCAATTCTTTGGGTAACTACCAAGGACTATGACTGCTGGTTCACATGGTAAGACTATGGTTAGTTTTGAAAGAAACTGCCAAATTATCTTCCAAGGTGGCCTTAAAGACATTAGTGATATTCTTTGATTAATATCTACTATATTTGTTACTGTTTTCTATTTGCTGTCTTTGTTCCTACATTTGTCTTCCATTCTTTTTCTGTCTCTTATGGTTTTAAATAAGTATTTTTATCATTACATTTTCTCTCCTTTCTTAGTGTATCAGCTATACTTTCTAAAGCTTTATATAGTTGATATACTCTTATTAAAACTTTTTTTCAGTGTTTGCCCTATACATTTATGACGAGTCCAAGTCTACTTTCCAATAACACTATCCTACTTCATGGTGAGGTGTTTCTTTTCTCTGACTTCTTTCAAGGTTTTATTTTCTGCAGTTTGAATATGGTATGCCAGCTGTAGCTTTTTGGCATTTATCTGCTTGTTATTTTCTGAATTTCTTAGATCTGTAGTTTGGTGCCTGACATTAATTTGAAGAAATTCTCAGTCACTCAAGCTTCATGTATTTCTGCTGCTCCTGTCTCTCTTCTTCTGGCCTCCCAATTATGAGCATTTTATAACTTTTACACTTGTCCCACGGTTGTGGGATATTGTTATTTTTCCATCTTTTTCTTTGCTTTTTACTTTGGGAATTTTTATTGCTACATCTTAAACCTCACTGCTTCTTTCCTAGGCTGTGTCCAGTGTATACTTTCTTTCTGTTACAGTATTTTTTTCTAGTGTATTCTTCTAATTCTTCCTTGGAGTTTCTCTCTTTCTGATTTCATTACTCACTTATTGTTGCATGTTGTCCACTTCTTCCACTAGAGTCCGTAATATTAATTGCTTTAAATCTTAGGTCTGATAACTCCAAAATCTCTTGTTATGTCTGGGAACTGGTTCTGATACTTTCTCTATCTATTCAAATATGTTTTTTGCATTTTAGTATGCCTTAAAGTATTTTGTCAAAATGAGGATATGATGTGACATCTACAGTTGGTTGTGAACACAGAAACCGGAGACATGGAAGGCTGCCCGTATTTACTGAGAGGTGGGGAAAGGCATGTAAGGAGACCTGAGCAACTCAAATCCATGTTGTTTAAGGGTCAACCATATATTGTAAATTCTAGGACAGCAACTAAAATATGTTTAAAGAGGTACAAATAATAAATCAATACTGTAGATAAAATGGAATAAGAAAAAAGTCAATCCAGGCACACCCTGGTGGCTTAACAGTTAACTTCATGGGACATAGTTGATATACACCCCAAGGACCCAGGTTTGTTTCCCAGGTTCTGGGGGAAACAACCAAGATGAACAAGTAAATAAAATGATTCTTCCTCCTCTCTCTTCCTTCCTGCTTGGCCCTGCTTATCTTTATTTGCATGCACCTTTCCTTTAAAATTACATACATATATGTATATATAATACACATATAAAGTATATCATATAATATAATATGTATAATACTATATTATTGCATTATATATAGTATGTATAGTATTATTATATACAACACAGAATTATATACAGAATTGAGTAGAAACAGATACGCAATTTAGACTTCACCATTCCTCATTAATTGACAGAACCAACAGAAAATAAGGATATAGAAAACCAAGCAACACTATCAGCCAAATTAACATAGTATTTATAGTATACTTAATCCAAAACAGTAGAACACATGAATTTCACATGCATATAAAGTATTTGTCAGACATACTATATTCTTTGCCAGTAAACAATACACAACAAATATAAAATTAAAACCATATAAAATATGATCCCAGTCCACTATAGAATAAAAATAGAAAAAAAACAGAAAACTATCTGCTAATCTCTAGACATATGGCAATGAAGCAACATGTTTCTAAATAACTTATGATTCAAAGAGGAAGTCATTAAGGAAATTAGAAAATACTTTGGAATTTAAACAAAAACACAATATATCAAAATTCATGTGATTACCTTGATCAAGTGATCAAGTAATGAGTAATGTTATAAGTCATGTTGATATCATGTGCCTCTAAAATGATGTAACAAGAAAGAGACATTCTTTCCAGGATTTCTAACTTCATTCTAATCTTAAGAAAACATCAAATTCCAGCTGATGATCCTTCTATAAAATATCTGACCAGTACTTTTCTAAACAGTTAATACCAATGAAAATAAAGGATATTAAACAAAGAAACATGGCAAATAAATGCACCATCATATTCTAGAAAGGGTTCTAGAAAAACAAAAAAAAGGACAATTGTCAAAAAAGTTGGTAAAATCTGAAGAGTCTACATCTTAAGGTAACAGTAATATGTCTATGTCAATTTCTTGGTTTTGAAAAATATACCATGGTTATATTAAGTTACTAGTGTTAGGAGAGACTGGGTTTTATATATATATATGTGTGTGTGTGTGTGTGTGTGTGTGTGCGTGTGTATGTGTGTATGTATATATACATAATATATAAATGTATATATAGGAACTTCCTGTACTATCTTTGCAACTATTCTAGAAATCTAAAATTATCCAATTATAAAAGGTTTGACTAAAAATTTTGCAAATATAAACCAGTGCTTACAAGTAAATTTACATAATTTAATGCTATATTAGAAGGTAAACTTTCAGTCAGTAACCTAAGCTTTACCCTAAGAGTATGGAAAAAGAAGAGCAAATTAAATCCAAAGCAAATAGTGAAATAATTTGGTCAGCAAAGAAATCAGTGAAAATGGAAACAGACACTTAGGAAAAAAATCCATAAAACCAACAGCTAATTCTCGAAAAAGATAAATAAAACACAAACTTACAATCACAATGATATTGCAACAAAGAAGATACAAATGACCTATATCAATGGTAAAAGAAGAGTTAATTACTACAAACCACTCTGATATTAATAAATTCACCTTGGATATAATATGAAAAGATCCCTTAAAAAGATATAAATCACTAAAAGTTTATTCAAGAAGGAATAGGTAAGTTGAATGATCCTATACTTACTAAAATTATATTCCAACAACGAAAATTTTCAGCATATATGGGTTCACTGGAGGATTCTATGAAACATTTAAGGAAGAAACAATAGCAATTCTACACAATTCTATTTTCTTCGGTAAAATAGAATAAAGGGTAACACTTTTCAACTCATATTATGAGGTGGGTGTAATCCTGATAATAAAAGAGAAAAAATGGTAAGAATAGAAAACCATAAACTAACATTCTCCATGAATATAGACACAAAAGTCTACAACAAATATTAGCAAATCAAATCTATCCATATATCAAATGGCAACACATAATCAAGCAGTTTATCCCATGAATATAAAGTGAGTTAAACATTTTTCTTTCTTAGTTTTTTCAAAATAGATTTATTTTTTAATTAATTTTATTTAAGGAATATGCATTAACATTATATAGGTTGTTGCATACATCATAGCAAATCAACATGTGTATATAATACATTAAGCTCACCATATTTCAGTTTTTTCCTTCACTATACAATTACTGTCCTTTACTCCATTTGCCCACTCACCTCCCCCTTCTCTCCCTGTAACTAGTGATTTGCTTTTTTAACTGAAAGTCTATTGCTGTTTGATTTAGTTCATTTTTAAGTCTTTTTGTTTAATTTAGTTCATTCATTTATTTGCTTGGTATCTCTACACAACACATATGAATGATATCGTAAAACATCTTTATTGGAGTTTAGGGCCTATCTCACTAAGCATAATTTCCTCCAGCTCCATCCAGGTTGCTGCAAATGGCAGGATTTCAACTTTTTGATAGCTGAGTAGAACTCCTTTGTATCTGTACACCCATGTCCTTTATTCACTCATCTGTTGATGGGCACTTAGGTTGCTTCCAGCTCCAGGCTATTGCAAATAATACTGCAATAAACATTTTAAATCCCATTCATAATTAAAGAAAGAGTATTTGACAAAATTATATCCCATTTATGATACTCTCAGCAAATTAGGAAAAGAAAGTAAATTTATAACCAGACAAAAGTCATCTTCAAAAATTTTTAGTTTTTATCATACTTAACAGTGAAAGACTAAATGCTTCTCTCTCAGATTGAAAGTGATACAAATAAATTTAACCTCACCATTTCTATTCACCATTACACTTCAAGTCATAGCTAGTGTAATAAGGTTAAAAATAAAATAAAAATAAATACAGTCTGAAAAAGAAAAAACTAAAGCTGTCTCTATTTTCAGGTATGCTTGCTGATATAAAAATTCTGAAGAATTTATAACAGCTATTAGAATGAACTAACAGTTAAGGTCATAGAATAAAAAGCTAAAAAATAAATCAGCTGCATTTTCTATATACTATCAATGAAAAAATGGAAATTGAAATAAGAACACTATTTATAATAGCTCAAATGTATTCAGGCATAAATTCAACAAAATTTGTGAAGCTAGATGTTGAAAACTACTATAACAAAAAAATCTGAAAATAGAAAAATCAAAGACGACCTAAATAATAAAGCTTGTGTTCATGAATCGGAAGATTCATTGTTAAGACATTAATTCTCCCTTACTTTATCTATAGATTCAACACAATCGCAATCAAAACCCAAGTATACATAAAAATTAGTTGTGTTTCCATAAACTTGCAGTTGACATCTTAAGAGAAATTAAGAAAACAATTCCATCTAAAAGAGGATCCGAAAGAATAAAGTATTTAGGAATTAATTTAATCAATGAGGTGTAAGATTTGTATACTGAAAATATAAGCTATTTATAAGAGAAATTAAAGAAAACTTAATTAAATTTAAAGGCATTCATTTTCATGCAGGACAATATTGTTAAGATATAATATTCCTCCAAAGAGGTCTATAAATTCAATCCCAATCAAAATCCAAACAGCCATTTTTGCATAAATGGAACAGCTGATCCTAAAATTTCTATGAAGTTACAGGGAAACAAAATAGTCAATGCAATACTGAAAAAGAGTTTGAATATTCACATTAATCAGTTTCAAAACTTACTACAAAGCTATAGTAATTAAAGCAATGTAGTACTGACATAAGGATGGATCTGAGAGTTCAGAAATGAACCTATACATTCATGATCAACTGACTTTTGAAAAGTGCCAAGATCACTCAATGTAAAAAAAAAAATAATCTCTTCAACAAATGGTTCTTGGGTGACTAGATATCCACACACAAAAGAACAAAGTTTAACTCTTAGCTTACATACAAAATTAACTCATGATGGATCAAAGACCTAACTATAAGACCTAAAACCATAAAACTCTTAGAAGAAAAAATGGCATTAAGTCTTGATGACCTTGGATTTGTCAATGGTTTCTTAGCTATGATATATAAAGCACAAGCAATCAAAGAAAAAAGGAGATAAACTGAACTCTGTTAAAATTAAAAAAAACACTTTTGTGCTTTAAATGACATCATCAAGAAAGTGAAAAGATGGAGCATCCTGGTAGAGCAGCAGTTAGGTCAATAGCCTCCAAAGGAGCACAAGCCACATATCCCTGGATTTGAATCCCAGGTCTAGAAGGAAACAAGCAGTGTGAACAATTAAATAAAAATAAAATTAAAATTAAAATTAAATAGAAAAGACAACCACAGAATGAGAGAAATCAAATCATATTATTTGGTGTGGGATAACATCCAGGACATATGAACAACTCTTAAAGCAATAAAAAGACAAATAACCCAACTTTAAAATGATCAAAGTCCTTGAATACACATTTCTCTGGAGATATATAACTTATCAATATATACATGACAATATATTCAACATCATTAACTTCTGAAATACAAATCAAAACCATAATGAGATCACTCTAAAACCACCAGGAATACTACAAAGTTTTTTAAAGGAAAATAAGAAATATTGTGAGGAAATCAGAATGCAGAATGGGATAGCTGCTGTGAAAAAAAGAGTTTCGTGTTCCTCAACAAGTGAAACATAGAATTACCATGTGATTTGGCAATTCCACTAATAGGTATATAATCAAAGAGTTGAAAACAGTTTTTAAACAAAAACTTGCACATGAATGTTCATAAAAGCATTGTTCACAACAGTAAAACAAATATGGGAACAATCCAAAAGAACATCAACTCATGAATGAATACATGACACAGAATGGGAAAAGTTCATATAAAAGTGAAGACAGAGATTGGAATTATGTAGCCTAGGAAATCAAGAGATATGAGAACTGGAAGAGGCAAGGAAGGATTCTCCCCTACAGCCTTTGGAGAGTGTGCAGTTCACTGATAACCTTGATTTTTCATTTTTAGACCTTTAGCTTAGTTATATCTGTGAACCACTTTTTCCAAATAAGGACATATTCACAGATTCTGGGGATTTAAGACACGACATATATTTGGGGAAGTCATATTCAAACTACTATATCATACAACAAAATATTACTCAGTCGTTGAAAGAAATGAAGTACTGATACATGCTGCAACAAGTATGAATTGTGAAAACTCCAAGCTAAGTGAAAGAAGTCAGATACAATGAGTACACATTTCATGATTTCATTTATATGAACTTTCCAGACTAGGCAAATCAAACAAAACAGAAAGCAGATTTGTGGTTGCCAGGGACTTAGGAGGAAGTGGAAACAAGGAGTGACAGCTTAATGAGTACAGGGTTTCCTTTGGGTTGATGAAAATATTCCAGAAATAAATAATGGTGGAGGTTGTACATCATGAATGTACTGAATATTACTGTTATACACTTGAAAATGGTTTTAATGATAAATGTTGTTATGTATATTTTATCACAAAAACACATCACAATTTTGTTTGTAGTCATCAACAACATGAATCGAAATTTTATATGGAAAACTAAAAAAAAAACAGCTGAAGTAATTTTATCAAAATAGAACAAAATTGGGAGTCTTCACATTCCCTGATTTCAAAGACACTGTGGCATTAATGAAGGTAAAAACACAACAGAAAGGAACAGAGACCATTTATGAGAAGAAAACAAGCAAACTTCAAACCTCACTTCACATTATACTCAAAATTAGCTCAAAATGGACCACAGATATAAATGCAAACTCTAAAATGATAAAAAAATAAATTTCGGAAGGGAAACATAGGAGAAAATCTTTGTTATTTTTCACCAAAGATTTCTTAGATAT
Organism: Solenodon paradoxus; assembly: GCA_004363575.1. Classification (NCBI taxonomy): domain Eukaryota; kingdom Metazoa; phylum Chordata; class Mammalia; order Eulipotyphla; family Solenodontidae; genus Solenodon; species Solenodon paradoxus. The sequence goes on from RJWH01003455.1 coordinate 21,902, forward strand.
ACACAAAGATCATGATTCATAAAAAAAAAAATTGAACAAGGTATATACTCAGAGAAAATACTTGCAAGATGCATATAGGACTTAAAGAATTATATCCAGAATATGTATATATATATGTGTGTGTGTGTTTATGTGTGTATGTATATATGTGTGTGTATGTGCATGTATATGTGTGTGTATATGAATAGAGAGAGAGTTCTAAGAGGACTTTGGCAAGATGGCTATATAAAAAGAACCTATATTCGTCTTCTCTCATGAACAACACAAATCTACAACTAAACATGGATTAATCTCAGTAGATTCAGCAGACATGAAGCATGAAATCTGAACAAATAGAAATTCCATAGCAAAGGATAAAAGGTGGTATCCAGATAGATAAGAGAGACAGAAATGTTCTAGCCTAGGAAAAAAGCCTATTGAGGGACAGCAAGGTGCAATTGGTAAGAGATGGCAGAGATTTCTTAAGACATGAAACTTGTCCTTGGGTGGGAGACAGGGAATGCTGTTCCCAGCACCTGGTACCCCAACCCTTCAATTCAGCACAGCAGACATAAGCCCTGGAAGCCTTGCATAGAGGATCAGAGAAAAATAAGCACAGGAAACTGAGGAAAAAGAGACTAAGAACCAGTCCTTACTGGGCCCAAAGGCAGGCTTATTAGCTCAGGGATGTAACACAGTATCACCAATCCAAATACTGCCTGAATCATAGGTAAAAGAAATCCAAATACCATCCTTAGAACATCTACCCAAGAAGAAAAAAGTCTTTAGAGTCTTCCCTGGGTCTTGAATCACTGGTAGATGCCATCTTGGCAACTTCTTGCAACCTTACTAATAAAAGTACTGATGGGTACCATCTTGGACCCCATCTTCCATTTTTCATACTTCTAAACCCCAAGGGCAAGTGCCTTCTGAGAGCTCCAATCACCCCTGTGAAGTAGCTAAACTAGCAGAGAGACAAGCAAGTGCAACCAAGAGGATCCATCCTGAGCAAACCAGTAGGTCTGGCCCGTGCTAGCTCACACATACCTCCTAATAAGTGGGCCACGACCTTATAGCTATAAAACTGCCTGGCACACCTACTGCAGCCAAACTAGCTACCAAGTAGTCAGAATAGCCAGTTGGTATGTCCTCACCACAGCTACTAACACTATAACTAAGTCCCACTTTATGTGAAGTTATTCCTCCACTACCACAGCTGACGTCACTGCTTCCAAGTGACCAGACGTGTAAACCAATGCCATCTAGTCAGCCCATGTACTATCACTGGGCCTATGTGTAGCTGCCACCAGCAGCCTAGTCACCAAAATATACCTCCAATAGCTTAGTTAATCCCATGCCCCTCCAGCAGTCTCAACTGACAAAGGCAAACTTACCTGCTAGCAAATGGGTCATGCCTCACAGTCAGGAAGCAGGCCCCACATCAACATCTCTATCCACCTGCCACACAGTACGCACACTACTGCTGGGCCTAATTTACAGACCTCCACATTCAACTAATGGCAGTCACACATCAAAGATGGACTGTCTCCTCAGGCCACTAGAGTCAAGGGCTGTGATCAAGCTCAACCAGTATGCAACAAATTGGCCAAGTTGAAAGCCCTGCTTACTATATTATTCAAACACAGAACACAGGTTGGTGCACTACACATTTCAGCGACTAATTCGGGAAGCCAGAGGGACTATACTTCTGGACTCCAAATGATATCACCATATAAAATATGTTTAAAATGTTACTATATTCACATATGTTTAAAAGATAGAAGCTGAAACAGAGAATTGAGAAAAATAGGGAAACAGAGGCATAGGATCCAAACAAAAGAAGACAAAACTCCAGAAAAACACCGTAAAAAACAGAGATAAGGAAAATATCTAATGGAGAGTGCAAAGCAATAGTTATAAAGATGTTAACCAGTATCAGAATAGATGCACTAGAAAATTTAATAAAAATTAAACAAGTTACAGAGCTAAAAATACAAAGATAGAACTAGAAAATATAAGAGTGATGAAACAGACTGAGACAGTCTCTGATGTTTCATCAGTCTTCTGATGAAACAGAAGAGAAATGGATAAGTTAGTTGGAGAACAAAACAATGGGCACCCATTCAGAATAACAAAGTGAAAAAAAGTAATTTGAAAAATGAATAAAACTTGAAACCTCTAGGACAATATCAAGAGGAATAATATTCACACTATAGGAATCTCAAATAAAGAAGAGAAAGAATCAGAAAAAACATTTGAGAAAATAATCACTATAGATTCCCTCATCTGGGGAAAGAAGTAAATATCCAGGAAAAGGAAACTCAGAATTCCTAGAGGCCCACACTAATAAACATTATACATTTTAATTAAAAATGGCAATAATTAAAGATAAAGAGAGGATCTTAAAAGCAGAAAGAGATAAACAGTGGGTCACATATAAGAGAAATGTCAGAAGGATACCAGCAAATTTTTCAACAGAAACCTTTCAGGCCAGAAGAGACAGGCATGACACAGTCAAGCTTCTGAAAAAACAAAAACAAAAGTCTTTCATTCAAGAAATCTATTACTGGCAAGATTTTTATTCAGATTTGAAGGAAATATCAAGAGCTTTCCACAGAAGCAAATGCTAAAAGAGTTCATCACCAACGAAAAAGTATTGCCACAAATGTTAAAGAGGTTCATCTAGACTGAAAAGAAAAAGCATTAAATAAAAGCAAGATAACACACAAAAGAAAAATGTCTCACCAGAAAAAAATTAACTCACAGTAAAAGTAGTTGACTAATCACCTATAAAGCAGTACTGAAGATTAAAAGACAAGAGAATTTAAAATTATATAAAGAACTCATAAAACTCAATAACAAAATAATAATCAATTAAAAGATGCGAAGATGCTCTCTTAAGACACTTCTCTAAAGAAAACATACGAATGGCCAAAAGGCACATAAAACAATGCTCTTCTTCTCCTGTCACAGAATTCAAACCAAAACAATGAGATATCACCTCATATCTATAAGAATGGCTGTTAAGCAATATACTGGAAACAAGTGCTGGAGAGCATATGGAGAAAAGGGAACTCTTATACACTGTTGGTGGCAGTGTAAAATGCTGCTACCATTATGGAAAGCAGTTTGGAGATTCCTCAAAGAGTTGAGAACGGAAATTCCATATGATCCAGTTATTCTTCTACCGGGTTTTTACCCTGAAAACAACCCTTATTCACACATATACATATATATATGTATACACACACACACACACACACACACACACATATATATCCATATTCATTGCAGTGCTATTTACAATAGCCAAGAGCTGGAAGCAACCTAAATATGCATTGAGAGATGAGTGAATAATATATATATACATACATATATACACATACAATGGAATACTACATTGCTATAAAAAAAAAGGTGAAATTATGTCATTAGTGGCAACATAAATGAACCTGGAGGAATTATGCGTAGTGAGATAAGCCAGAAGGAGAAAGATAGACATCATATTACATCACTCATGAGTGGTATATACAGACAGCTAGCAAATGAATGATCTGATTTTAAAAAAATTTTAAAATAATGAACTAAATCAAGCAATAATGTAGTTTTAGCAAAATAATAATAATAAAATGAGTGGGCATAGGAAGAGATGGAGGAGAGGTAGAGGGCAAAAAGGATAAAGGGGATCAACTGTATAGTGAAGGATAAAAAGAAATGGTGGTATACTTACTGTATTATATACAGATATAAATTACTTTCATGTATATTTTAAACCTAGTTAATGGCATAATGCAACATTCCTCTAATAAATTTAAAAAATTAGTCAACGGAATTATATAACATAAAGGTGTAACGTGGACATCAAAAATGTAAACTGTGGAGTGAGAGTAATGCAGTTTTGGAATGTGTTTGTGTGCATGTATAAGATTGCACACACACACACACACACACACACACACACACACACACATATATATGAACTTACACCTGAATCTCATAACTACAAAACAGAAACCTATAGTAAAAATGCAAAAGAAAAAAAAAATTAAACATACCACTAAAGAAAACTATCAAAACTCAAGGGAAGAGAAAGAAAAGGAAAAAAAAAACTACATAGAAGAAGGGAAGAGAGAACTATGAAAGCAAGCAGAAATCAATAAGCAAAATGACAATAAAGACATACATATCAATTATCACTGTAAATGTAAATCAAGTAAATGCTAAACTAAAAGACAAAGTAGCTGAATGAATTTTAAAAATAAAAATGAACTATATGGTGCTTACAAGAAACTCACTTGTATATATATAAAGATATTCACAGACTGGAATTGAAGGTATGGAAAACATTCTATACAAATAAAGTAGAAAGGAAAGCTCATTCCGCTATACTCATAACAGACAAAATAGATTTCAAAACAAATTATAATAAAAAAGAATAATATACAATGAAAAAAGGGGTCAATCCATCAAGAATATATCTCACACACACACACACACACACACACACACACAAATACACACATACACAACCCCAACACAGGAACACCAGATTATATAACACAAATATTAACAGATCTGAAGGAAGAAATTGTTAGGGAACTTTAACACTCCACTTACAACAGTGGATACATTCTCTAGACAGAAAATCAATAAGGAATCAGTATTAGGTAACACATGAGACCAGAAGGACATAATAAATAAAAAACATTCTATCTAAAATCAGCAGAATAAACTTTTTTCTGAAATATACATTATCAAGGATAAATCACATATTGGGACATAAAACAAGTCTCAATACATTTAAGAAGATTAAAGTTATATCAAATACCTTTCCACCACATTAATATGAAATTAGAAATCAATTATAAGAAGCTGAAAAACAACAAAAACATGGAGATTAAACAACATGCTACTGAACAACTACTTGGTCACTGAAGAAGTAGAAAAATTATCTAGAAACAAGTGAAAGGGAAAATATGACATACATAATCTTTGGGATGCAGCAAAAGCAGGAATGAAATTTATAGAAATGCATGCTAATCTCAAGAAACAAGAAAAATATCAGTTAAGCGATCTAGTTACACCTAAAAGAACAAAGGGGAGGGGGGAAGCAAATGAAGCCCAAGTTTAGTAGAAGGAAAGAAATAATAATAAAAAAAATAGAGCAGAAATAGGTACTCTAAAGTAGAGTAGCAGTTTAGTCAGTCACCTTCCGCCAGTTCAGTTCATATACATCCCAGGGGCTGGGAAGGACCAAGATGAAGAACTAATTAAAACACAATTTTTTTTTCTCTCTCTCTTCCTGCCTGTTTGCCTCTGCTTGTCTTTATTCCTGCCTATACCTGTCCTTAAATTTTAAAAAAGAGCAGAAATAAATTAAATAGAAGCCAAAAACAATAAAGATATTGTTTTTTTTAAAGCTGTTATTAAAAAAAAGGTGTAGGCAGGAATGAAGGGAAGCAGAAGCAGGCAGGTAGGAAGAGCGAGAAGCAGGAAGTATTTGTTTTATTTTGTTGTTCATTTCGGTTGTTCACCCTGGCCCCAGGTCTTGCATCCAGGTCGCTGGAATGTATGTGGACTGTGCTCCCAGGTGAAGGTTGCTGACAAAACTGCTACACCACCAGGTTGCACCAGAGTTGTTGCTGCTGTTTTTGTCACCAATATTGACAAACTTTTGGCTGGATTCATTAAGAAAAGAAGATTCAAGTAAACCAGAAATAAAAGAGAAATTACAAGTAATAACACAGAAATGCAAATGATCATAGGAGACAGTTATCATCATTATATAATAAGAAAAGATAGTAATTAGATAATAAATGATAAAGGGATTAATACAACAGGATAACATAACAGGTAAAAATAGTCATGTACCAACGTAGGAGCATTCGAATACATCAAGCAAATATTAACAGACCTCAAGGGACATATTGATAGCAACACAGTAATAACAGATTTTATAGCTCACTCACAGTAATAGATCATTCAGACAAAAATTAACAAAAAAAATGGCCTATATGACAAATTAGATGAGATGAACTTAATATATATCTATAGAGTATTTTACCCCAAAACAATATACTACACATTCTTTCAAGTGTTCATGGAACATTCAAAGACAGCCCATATGTTGGAACACAAATAAAGTCTCAATAAATTTACAAAGACTGAAATTATATCTAGCATCTTTGCAAATCACAATGACATCAAGTTAGAAATCAAACAAAAAAAAGGGAAAATTGCCAGGTAGTAGAATATAAACAACATGTTAATTGAACAACTATTGGGTCAAAAAGGAAATCAAAAGTAAAATTAAAAAATACCTGGAGTAAAGTGAACATGAAAACATGACTTATCATAACCTATGGGAAGCATCAAAAGCAGTAGTAAGAGGCATATTTATAGTGACATGATCCTACTTCAGGAAAATAAAAGAATCACAAATAAAAAACCTAAATCTTTATCTAAAGGATCTAGAAAAAGAAGAAAAAATGAAACCAAAATCTAGTAAAAAGAAGGAAATAATAAAACAGAGCAGAAATCAACAAAATAGAGATAAAAGACTATTCAAAATATCAATGAAACCAAGAGCTGGTTTTCTGAAGAGAAAAACCAACTAGAAAAACAACTCTTGAAGAGGAGAGAAGAAAAAAATAATAATACCAGAAATGAAAGAGTTAGAAATTACAACTGATAATACAAAAATTTTTGCAATATTATGAACACTTACATGGCAACAAATTGGATAACAAGAAATGGACAAATTGCAAGAAACATAAAACATTCTAAGGCTATGTCAAGAAGAAATAGAAAACCTGAACAGATAGGTCACAAGGAAATTTAAAGAGTAATAAAAATTTACCCCCAAAAATGTCTCAGACCAGATGGTTTCACTAGTGAATTCTACCAAACATTTAAAGAATACCAATCCTTCTCAAATTGTTTCCAAAAATTGAAGGCAAACTTTCAAACACTTTTAATAATGCCAACATTACTGATTCCAAAATCAGGCTGGGACCTCACAAAAAAATAAAATAGATCAATATGTCTGATGAAGACTGATGCAAAATGTCTCAACAAAATACTAGCAAAACTAATTTAAAAACAAATTAAAGACTCATACACCACAAACAAGTGGGATTAATTCCAGGAATGAAAGGATGAGTCAACACATACAAATCAATGAAAGTGATACACCATCTTAACAAAAAGCACATGATTATCTCAAGATACATTAAAAAATTTTGATAAAATTAAACAGTTTTATGTTAAAAAAACCCTCCAAAAATAGGTACAGATGGAACAAATTAATAAAGATTATATATGACAAATTCACAGCTAATTCATACTCACTGAGGGAAAACAGAAAACTTTCTCTATGATCAAAAAACAAGGCAAAGATGCCCACTCTCTCTAAACAAGAAAAGGAATTAAAAGGTATACAAATTGGAAAGTAAAAAGTGAAACTATCACTATTTGCAGATGATATAATATATAGAGAACTCCAAAGAGACGGAACTCCAGCAAAAAGAAGCTAGCAACAATAAATGAATACAGTAAAGTGATAGGCTACAAAACTAATATTTAAAAATATGTTGCAATTCTACATGCAAATAATAAACTAGCAGAAAGAGAGCACAGGAAAACAATCCTATTTACAACTGCATTTAAAATAATAACTTGGAATAAATTTAACCAAAGAAATAAAAGACCTATATTCTGAAAACCGTAAGACACTATTAAATAGAGAATGAGGGAAAAGGTAGTGGTAAGGGACACTGGAACTCTGATGGTGGGTGTGGTATAAAATATAAACTGAGATGCAATTTCAATATCCTAACTAGAATTTAGCATTGTGAACTAAAGAAATAATAAATATTGAAAAGAAAAGAAATAGTAGAAGATGCAACTAAATAGACATTCCATGTATGGATTGAAAGAATTAACATGGTCATAATTGTCATACTACCTAAAGCAATATTCAGATTTAATGCAAACCCCATCAAAATCTCAAAGACATTCTTCACACAAATAGATTTTTAAAATAATTAATTCAAAATGGATTTAAGACTTGGACATAGGTCTGGAAACACAAAAAAGTGTATAGGAGAAAACATAGGCAAAGCACTCCTTGACACTGATCTAAGAGATGTCTTTGGCAACTTGACTCTAAGTCAAGGGAAATGAAACCCAAAATAAACATGTGGTTACCATCAAACTAAAAGCCTTCACAGCAAAAGAAACTCTCATCAAAACAAAAAGACATCCTACTGAATGGGAGAAAATATTTGTACATCATATTTCCAACAAGGGGTTGATATCTAAAATTAAAAAACTCAAAAGACTCAACAACAGAAAAACACATAATCCAATTTAAAATGGGTAAGACATCTTAACAGAACACTTTTCTACAGGAAACATACAGATGTCCAATAGGCACATTAAACTTACATAATGTTATGATACAGCAATGTTCCTTCAATAAAATTAATTTTAAAAAATTAAATTAAAATATAAAATTTATTAAAAATGGTGCTAAGAAAACAGAATACTACATGCAAAAAATGAAACAAGATTATTTTATACCATATACAAAAATAAATTCAAAATGGATTAAATACTTGAATATAATGTGAAACCATAAAAATACATAAAGACATAAGTGTTAAACCCTTTAACATCAGCTTTAGTCATATATTCGCAGATTCATCTGCAACAGTGAAGGAAACAAAAACAAATATAAGCAAATGGCACTAATTAAATTAAAAAGCGTCCCCATAGTCAAAGAGGCATTTAAACAAACCATCCTTTAAACAAAGAATCAGTCTACTGAATGGGAGAAGATATTTGCAAACATGTATCAGATAATTTATCACCCAAAATATACAAACAATTCATACAACAAAATACACACTAACTGAATGATAAATGGAAGAGGATATAAACAGGCATTTCACCATGGAAAACATACAGAGGGCATACAGACACATGAAAAAATACTCTATGTCACTTACCATCAGAGAAATGCAAATAAAAAACACAATGAGAATAAAACCAACTATAGGTGTGCTCTGGTGGGGTAGTGGTTAGGTGCGCCCCCTCTGGTTGAGCACAGTCCATGTACATCCTAAAGACTAGGGTTTACATCCCAGGGGATGAACAACCAAGATCAACTAAAAAAATTAATAAAAATGGGGAAAAAAACCCACAATGAGACATCATCTCACACCAGTGGAAAAAAATTAGTAACAAGTTTCAGATAGGGTAATGAGAAAAATATACCCAAAAATATACCCTCCAAGACTTGGTGAAAATGTAAATTAGTGCAACAGTATACAGATTCCCCAACCAGAAAGGAAAAAAGATGGATCTGCAGTTTGATCTAGCAATCTCTCTTTCTAGGCATATAACCATAGAACACAAAAACTCTAACCAGGAAAAAATATGCAACCATATGTTCATAACTACACAATTCATAATAGCCAAGACAAGTAAATAACCTGAATACTTGTCACAGATGACTAAATAAAGAAGCTGATATGCTCAATGGAATTCCATGCAGTTCCTGATAAATGAAATTGTGCCCTTTGCAACAACCTGGATGCAACTGAGGGTGACCATGCTAAGCAAGGTAAACCAGAAAGAAAAAGAGAAGTACAGGATAGTTTCACTCAAATGTGGAATAAAAAGAAACTAATGGACAAATCTCAGCAAAATTCATAGGATACAAGACTTCAGCTACTGAAGTGGGGTGAGGTAAGGGTAGGGAGTGAACAAGGGAGGAAAGGAGTTACAAAGGTGTAGTAAAGGGCACTAGGACTCTGGTGGTGAGTGATAGCATGTCAAAGGCACACAGACAGAGGTATGAATTCAATATCCTAAAAAGTATATAGCAACGTTAAAAAAAAAAAAAGAATAAAACAATTTTTAAAAGTCTTCAGAACAAATTCTTGCAGGATATTAAGTTAGTTCTTATGAGGTGCTTTCTCTCAGAAATAATCAATAGATGAGAGAGGGTAAGCAACACTGGCCGGTCAAGACATTACCTCATAAAATATATTCCAAGCACACTGTTAGGAAGAAATAACATCATTAAAATGACCATCTTACCCAAAACAATATACAAATTTAATGAAATCCCATCAAAATTCCACTGGTATTAATCAAGGAAAGAAAACAAAATTTATTTGTATGGTACCACAAAAGGCCCCAAATAGCCAAGGTAATCATGAGAAAAAGGACAAAACTGGAGATACCTCACTCCCAGGTCTTAAGCTATACTACAAAGAGTAATCAAAACTATATGGTACTGGAATAAAAAAGAAACACAGATCAGCGGATCACCAGAAATAGATTCATATACATATGGTCAGTTAATTTATAACAAAGGAGCCAAGAGCAAATGATGAAGAAAGGAAAGTCTTTTCAACAAATGGTGTTGGGAAAACCAGTCAGTCATATGCCAAAGAATGAATCTAGACTACTGTCTTAACACCATACACAAAAAGGTATTCAAAATGGTTTACAAACTTGAATATAAGACTGAAAACCATAAAATACTTAGAAGAAAACACAAGTAGTATGTTCCATGACATCAGTCTTAGAGAGGTCTCTGGGGACTCTAGAAGCAAGGGAAAAATAAATAAATAAGCGGGACTACATCAAACTAAAAAACTTCTGCACTGTGAAAGAAACTATCACCAAAATGAAAGACATCCTACTGACTGGGAGAAGATATTTACACACCATATATCTGACAAGGAATTAATTTCCAAAATATATGAAGAACTCATAAAACTCAACAAAAGAAAACAAAACAGTCCAATAGAAAAATGGGTAGAACTAAATACACATCTCCAAAGAAGACGTACAGATACCCAACAGACACATCAAAAGATATCACTTATTATCAGGGAATATCACATTATTAGGGAAATGCAATTCAAAACAAGATATCACCTCACACCTGTGATAATGGCTATTCTCCAAAAGTCTGGAAACAACAAAAGTCACAAGGATTCAGAGAAAAGGGAACACTTTTATACTGATGGTGGGAGTGTAAATGTTGCAACCTTTATGAAAAGCAGTATGGACATGTCTCAAAAAATTGAGACTAGAAATATCATACAATCCCGTCATCCCAATTCTATTTATTTACAAAAAACACACACAAAATGCTAATTCTCAGAGATACATGCCCCCTATGCTTATTGAAGCATTTACAACAGCCAAGAATTGGAAACCACTTAAGTGCCCATCACCAAATGGATAAAGAAAAAATACACACACAGTGTTATATAGGCACAGTGAAATATCACACAGCCCTAACAAAAGATTAAATTCTATCATCTACAGCAATGTGGATGGATGTAGAGGGGATTATGCTGAGTAAAATAAGTCAGAAAGAGAAAGACAAATATCAGATGATCTAACTCATATGTGGGATATAAAGAAACAAAGCAAATGAACAGACAAAACAAAAACTGATTCTTGGACACTGAAACTAAGTAAGAACTAAGCTTACCAGCAGGGAAGTGAGCAAAAGTGAGAGCAGGTGGTGGTAGGGTCCAAAGGATAGTGGTGAAGGACTTTTGGTAACTCGGCGGTGGCTATGGTGGGTTGTCATATATTTGATGAATTGTGAACCTGCACATATAGGCTTGTATTATTTTATTAATCAAAGTTACCTCAATAAATATATTTTAAAGTATGCTATTGGAATAAAAGCAGACAAAAGATCAATGGAATGGAATTTAAGAACTCATAAGTAAACCCATATATAAAGAGACAGCTTATTTACCTCAATAAATACTATAAAATAAAGAGAGACATTACTTGGTAGGGAATACAGAAGTGTTTGAAATCAAGATAAAAACACATGGTGCACAATTACATTTTTTCTTCATTCAATGATCTTTTATAAACTCTCTGAAGCACATACTCATTGTCATGATTATCAACTGTTAGTGTACACCAGTGTTCATGGACAATCCAGCTAACTCTATGATTTAGTTAATGAAAGACTGAAGAGTTTCCTGTATATGAAAGTGACCCAGGTTAAAATAAGAGAATTATTCTTTCCCCCAGTTTACAGATGGTGGATTCCAAACCCTTGAATATAGGAGAAATTCATTAAAATTAAAATTTAAATTCATTATTGCCTCAAAAAACTGATATCAGATAATGAGAGAATAGAAGACCTGTCTTAGGACAGGAGTTCTTTAGCAGAGCTCCATGAGTCGCATTCAACTATATATATTTTTGATACATTTGTTTTAGGGAAAATTGTTTCTTGAAATTATTTTTATATAAAATTGATATATGAAAACAAATTATCCAATCATACTGTGCTAGAGAAGCTACTCTATAATAGTTGCAATCATCATGTTATGGTGTTACAATGTATACAATAGATTTCTATTTATAAGAATTAAATAAAACATACCCTGACATCATGCTGTGGCCATCTGTATTTTATTTGCATTTGATTAAGTTAATTAGAAAGTATTAAAATGAGAATAGGAAAGAAACACATATTTTATCACTGAAAGCATTCTCTCATTACTTACAAAATATAACTTCCTTGACAATGGAAAGGTGAAATCAATGAACCTGTATGTACATGACATGTTTTCCCACCTTAAAATGTATTTTTTGTACATCTTTTCCATAAGAATTTTCAAACTGAAATGTGTGAAAGTTGAAAAATACCTCAAATTTGCCGCCACATTAAAATTTTGTTTGGAATGCTTTTAGAGTTTCCCTTAACAAAGGCAACCATAATCTGAAAAAAAAACTTGAAGTAATGAATGATTTGTAATTAGGTATAAGAGAAAAATATGGAGTAGTGCCTTGGTCAATCAGTGTCAAGAATTACTGCCTTTCTTTTATAACTTAGAAGAAGGTCATAAAAGAACTGGCAACAGTTTAAAGAAATAGCTCATATTTCTGAGTGAAGCCAACATCTGGTTTTCATCTGCTGTGTACATAGAATATCATTAAGGAAGAATTCCTATTTTTGTGCATCTCTTTGGAAATATTCAAAATTCTTCATGTTAGGGGTAGTTGGGAGGCCCAGAACTCTCTTCTGGGGTTCTTCAAGCTCCCATTTGTAACAACATGGTTCGAATGATCACTCCAAAAAGTATATACATTTTCAAATGTACATGGAACATTCCTCAGAATACAGCACCTTGGACCATAAAGCAAATCTCAATAAATCTCAACATGAAAGGACTTAAATCATACAAAGATTAAAATCATATAAAGTATGCTCTATGACCACAATGGAATAAAATTAGAAAATTTGGGGGATTCACAAATATGTGGAAATTAAACAACACACTCCAAAAGAATCAATGGGCCAAAGAAAAAAAAGGAAAATAAGAAAATACTTGGAGATCAGTGAAAATAAAAAAATAGTGTATACCAAAATTTATTGGATGCAGCTAAAGATGTGCTTAGAGGAACATTTATAACTATAAATAGGTATAATAAAAAATAAGAAGTATCACAAGTCAATAATTTAAACTTCCACCTTAAGAAGCAGAGGGCAAACTAGTAAAGCAAGTAAAAAGAAATAAATGATAACAGCTAGAGCAAAGTAAATGAATAGAGACTAGATAAAATAGAGAAAGTCAAAAGTTGATTCTTTGAAAATATCAAAAAAGGAACATTTTAGCTAGATTCACCAAGAAAAAGAGAATAAAGACTCAAATTACTAAAAATCAGGAATGAAAGAGAAGACATTTATTACTGACTAGAAGAAATAAAAATAGAAGAGAATGCAATGAAAAATTATATTACAACAAATTAAGTAATCTAGATGAAATGGAAAAACTAGAAACACATAAAGAACTAAAACTGACTCAAGATGAAATACAAAATTTGAATAAATCTATAATAAATAAAGAGACTAAATAAGTAATCAAAAGCTTCCTACAGACAAAGTAAACAAAGCTTCACTGGTAAATTCTACCAAGTTTTTAAGAATGAAAAATTTTTAAGTTCTCTTTCAGAAACAGAAAGTAAGAGCAGCAAACATTTCCCAAGTAATTCTATGAATCCAGTAACATACTGATACTAAAACCAGATGAAAATATAAGAAAACTACAGACCATTATCCTGTATGAATAAAGATGCAAAAAATCCTCAACAAAATACTAGCGAACTGAATCCAGCAGCATGTGAAAAGGAATATGCACCATGAACAAGAGGGATTTATACCAGGAATGTAGCGTTGGTTCAACATACAAATATCAACCAATGTATATATACCATTTTAATTAAAAAAATTTAATCGCATGATCACATAGACACAGAAAAGGTATTTGACAAAATAAACAACCTTACATAATAAAATAACTCAAAAAGGAACAGAAGGGGCCTTCTTTATCTTGAGAAAAGGCCTCTACAAAAACACCATACCTAGCATATGTAATGTTGAAAGAATGAAGTCTTCCATTAAGATTATGAATAAAGCATGCCCTGATAGAGCAGTGGTTTGGTAAGCCACCTTTGGGCCAAGAGGGCTGCCCACATATATCTGAAGGACTCAGGTTTGCATCCCAGGACCAGAATGAACAACCAAGATGAACAACTAAATAAGTGAAGTATTTCTTCCTCCTCTCTCTTCTTGCATGACTACCTCTGCTTACCTTCATTCCTGTCTTTACCTTTCCTTTAAAAAAAAAATTAGGAACAAGAAAATGTCTATTTTCAACACTTCTAGTCAACATTATATTGAAGTTTTAAACCAGGATAATTAGACAAGAAAAAGAAATAAGAAGGCATTCACATTTGAAAGAATGAAACAAAACTGTCTCTGTTTACACACACACAGCTAATAAACAAGTTCAGCAAAATTGCATGAAACAAGAGACACATACAAAATCTGTCATATTCCTATATGTAGCAATGAACAATACAAATAGAAAAATGTTTAACTATTCCAGTTATAATAGTATCAAAAGGGAAAAAACACTTAGGAATAAATCTAACAATATAAACCTGTAATACTTATATACTGAAAATCTGAAATTATTGTTGAAAGTAAAAAAGACCTAAGTAAATGAAAAGACATCTCATATTCATGTACTGGAAGACAATATAGCTAATATGGTAACAGTACAAATTGATCTACAGATTTAATTAAATCTCTACCAAAATTCCAACTCTTCTTGTTTATAGAAATAGAAAAGCTCATTCTAAAGTTCCTGTAGAAATGCAAGGAACCCAGAATAGACAAAAATCTTATAAAAGAAGATAAAGTTGAAGGACTCACTGATTTCAAAACTTACTATAAAGCTACAATAATCAAAACAGCGTGATTCTGATATAAAGATAAAATACAAATCAAGAGAACAGAATTTTGTGTTCAGAAATAAACTCAGATATCTATTAATTGACTACTTTTTGACAAAGATACCAAGACAATCCTCTAGGAAATAGTCTTTGCAATAAATACCCAGTCAGTTTGTTCCATTGGGATGTGATTATTGGATCTGGATCCTGAGGATGTCGGGTTCAAGTTGGGAGCAGGAGGAGACACGTGTCATAACATGCAAAACCTGCATGAGTCTGTGTTTATTTTACCTTGAGCCATACCTCTTTTCATGCAATGTGTACCACTCAGAGTTCTGATCATTAGGAGGATTTCCGAAAACATTGGTTCATGACTATTTCTAGTAGCAACTTGTACCCACATTTTGAGCTAAGCCATCTGTTAATTAATCTCAGTCATTTTCTACCTTCATCTAAACTGGCTTATTTTATTGCTTGGTAATCTGACAGACTCAAAACAGGCAATTCTGTTACACAACCACTTGATTCGCCTTGGTTAAACATTCCATTTATACCAACGTCCAATATCATATCATGACCTAATTTTGAATAATATATTTACAATGATGGTGTATTCAAGCTCCAGGTCCTCTCCCCTTTGATGCAGGACAGAGGGGTGGAAATGCAAGTTCCAAAACTTTTAATTACTTACTTGGTTTACAAGGTAACCAACCAGTCTTTGTCCAGGAGTTATCCAGAGGTTTCTAAAAGTCCCTTCATTAACCTAATAAAGACACCATTATCACTCTCTTCTCTTTGGAAAGTTCCAAGAGTTTTAGGAATCCTGTGCCAGGAAGAGAGGTGAAGATCAAATACATATTTATTATTAATCACAGTATCACATACATTTAACACAGATCAAACTAAGGAACTTGAAAATACACACTGGGGCTTAAAAATGCAAAAATGGTTAAAATCAATCTGATTACTGGGGGAACAATTTCATAAAGATGATATAGATAAATGAACAATGAAAACAAAACAGTAAAAATATATGGTGGAAAGATTCACAAGCTACTATGGAACAAATGAAGACATATTTATGAAGGGAAGAACAGGTCAGAGTAGATTTATGACAAGAGAAAATGCCTCAGTTGTGAGCTCTGTCACTTGAAGACAGCTTTGTATCCCAAATGAGTTTTTCTTTTCCTTCCTACAATTTATCTCTGTCAAATTCATACATGGCTATTTTAAAATTAATATACAGAAACCTTATTTAAATGAAGTTAGACAGTCAGAAGAGAGTTTCATTGCATACTCTCAGCGCAACTACAGAATCTAACAAGTCTTGCATCTTAAGTGAAGTTGCTTTGTTGCCACAATGGGAGAGAGGAGTTGAGTCAGCAGCAGTTTAGCCAAGGAGAAAATGCCACAACTCAATAAATGTCACTATATTTGGAACTTGTAGTTTCCTCCAACAGAATTTTTGTTTATAATGGCCCCTTTAAAATCTATGTAAGAACATTTCTTATTTTGTTCTAGGGAAATGTGTTCATATTTCAGCATGAGATTATACTTTCCAAATTGCTTTTTATTGCTGTTTCTGAATAAATTCATTTTGCTGGTGAAATAACTGGCTGATAATTTGCTTGAGGTCAACAACCACATTTTAAATTCATATAGTTCTGGAAAGTTTATTAAGAAAAATATTAATCACCTGTCCCCACTCTTTCCTTTCCACTCCCAGATGCCCCCAAAAGTCACTTTCTTTAGCTGCTCCAAATTTCATATTTTATCACTAAATACAGGCATTATAAAATAATTAAATTATCATTTCATCCAAATTTGCTTAGGGACTAAATAAACAAGACACCCCACAACACCTATATCATTCAGGAATGTAGTGCACTAACTATATCAACAGACATTGTTAGAATTTACACTATATACATAGCTCTTTAGTGAATTTCCAATACTGTGTCAAAGACTAATTAGTTGTTTCCCAACCATGTTTTATCTTCTTAGAAAAAGAGAAACTCTACTTTTCCCAACCTTTCTTGACATTAGATTGGGACTATGATAACTGCGGCCAATCAAATATGAAGAGAAGTGATAGATGTCACTTATAGATAGGGTCTCTAACATATATCATGAAATCTCCCCAGGTTGTTAGGATGAAAGGACTCCAAAACAGCAGAGCCATTCTGAAATGAAAGAAGTCTAAATCCTTGAGCCAACATTTGGAGAAAAGAAACTCAACCAGCATAGGACTTCACATGAGTAAAAACTAAAATTTTATCCCTTTGTGTCACTAAGGGGAAATTATATTACCATACCTAGTCTAGCCTGTCCTGACTAACATGACTGAGTCACAAGGCCTCTATGGAATATTCTACCCAAGGTCAGGGGAAGGGTAAATTAGTAACTGCTGTAAAGGGACAGGCCAACACAGAGTGAATCATTTGTTCTACCTAGCTCCCAAGAGTTTTACCAAGAGAAAGCAGTTGATAGATGAAGTCCCCAGTTCTTATACAGGTGCCCAGACTAGAAGCTATCATTACTAAGATATCAAGACCTGCACCTTAGAGACATGCTGTGTTCTCCTGCATTCAGTTGTTCAGTGCATGTTGCATCCAAAGCATTGAGTGATGAAAGTCACTGATGCTGTGGGCTATCTGACTTAGTCTCAAGCAGCCACCAATACTCAATGTAAAGTGAAACTTGGTCCCTAGAAGCAAGAACAAATATTTCTGAAAAAGGACATGAAGAATAATCTCTTAAATTAATAGAGATTATTCATCCTGTTCCATTTCTGCTACCTGCATATAGTCAGTATTTTATATTTAATCGCTAACTACATATTTCAGAAAATGGTTACATTATCTTTAAAACTATATTTGGTTAAGATAAAGGTTTAGCCCCACAAAATAAATGAGCTCCCACAGACTGACTTATTAGAGGGGGTATAATTTGTTTAAAAAGGCAGAGTGAGATGGTAACAATAAGTATGAATCAGGAGATTAGGGCAGATTCTGATCCAAGATAATACAAGAATGAGACACAATAAAGGCTATACTTAATGATTCAGGGTACTAAAAATGTCATCCACCTATTATACCAATGCTACTCAGGCAAAACTGTTAATTTCCTTTGTATTTCCTAAAATGATATCTCAGTTTCCTGAAACAAGAAAGCTTTCTGGCTTTCATCTCCTAGGTCCTCATGAAAGGCTCAGAATTCCCAGAAGACCACACACTACACAACATATATTCTAAAAGACAGTACTAAGTCTAAGTAGCTTCTTTCTCTATTTCTCAATCCTACAAGATTGCTCTCTGAAGGAAACAAGAGCAATTTTGAAGCAACTGTTCACAAAAGGAAACCATGGATATTATTGCTTCCCTGACAGAAGTCCCATGGAAAGAGCCTTCAGGTCTAGTTTATACGTATGCTGAAGCTAAAGGAGCTTAGTAGCCCTAATTCTTCTCTGTAAGGAAAAACTTGCACAATGATTTGAGTCTGACAGTAAACTCATATCTGGGAAGCAGAAAGCAAATTAAAAATTTTAAATTAAAGATCACATGAGGGTGCACCCTTGTGGCGAAGATGGCGAAGATGGCTGAGGTACATGTTATATGAAGTCCAAGGACCCAGGTTAGAGACCCGAACTGGAGGTGAAAAAAAAAAAATCACATGAAATTAAAATCAAGTAAAGAATAGACTAGAACATACTATCTGACCTTAATGCAAACTACTGCTTTACACAAAAATGAAACCATCTGGAGACAGTGGAAAGGGGCTGGGGCAAATACACTCTAAAACTATGCTATCCAATACAGCAAATACTGACTACATATGGCTATTTAAATTAAAATTTATTAAATTAAATTAAATTTTAAATTCAGCTCTACAGTCATACTAATTACATTTCAAATGATCAATAGTCACATATGGCTAGGGTTAGTGCAGACACAGAATATATCCATTATCACAGAAAGGTTTATTGTAAAGTGTTTGTCTAAAACAAGTCCTAGAACTGCAAAAATGCTTGAGAATTCTATTGATGACTTACTAGAATAGCCTTAAGATAAGTTATTGGTGGTGCTACTAGGTAGTTTACTGATGAAAATGCAAATTACCTCTAGATAAATTCACTTTTAAGCAGATTGAAATGACTATCCAGAGATAAAATTATAAGGGAATGATTAGTTTTCAGAATAAAAAACAGAATAGTCTCATAAAAGTTCAGGTGATAAAATTATTGACATGGAATATGAAAATGTTTTTTATTAAGTATGCCTAAAAACTCAATACACTGGGATTGCTGTATGTAGAGTTTTGATCTTGCTAATGCAGCTTGGATTGAACTACCTTTCCCACCAAAACAACTGAAAAATATGAACAGTATCAATGAAACATTTGAAGGCACTGGAGAGCAATTACTACAGCCCGACTTGGGGGCTAAAATCCTTAAGAAAAGGAAGGTACTAGAAGTAAGACCTGTATTTAACCTAAATTTACAAAACAAAATGCTTATTGTACAATTAAAGTGAATTAATTTCATGGCATGCAAATCATACTTCAATAAAGTTATTTTTAAAAAATCAGAGTGTTCTTTGATCAGAAATTGAACAGTCATTCAAATTTCAAATTCAACTGAAATTGAATATGGAAAGACCATATGTACTGGCATTTTGATGTTTCCTAGTCATAGGACCCCTACCCTGCCTAATTTCTTTAGACAAATCCTAACAATATAAAACTTCTACCCGCATTTTCACCTTTACAACAGTTTTCAGTTTCTTCTCTCAACTGAAATATATCAACACAATTTTTAAAAAATTCACCAGGCAATTAGTGAAAATTTCAAACATCAAAATTCATTCAAGATTCCAGTTCCAAGACAGTGAACTATTAATATCTCAGGCTCCCTCCTCTCTACAACACAACTAAGAGAACATCTATTTGGATGCTACAATCATTGAAAAGAGGAGACCATTATCTTCACAGAGAGGGGACATATGCCTCCATCAAAGGTAGGAGAGGCCGAACTGTCTATGCCAAACTGCTGTGTTCCAAGACAACGGCACAACAGTAAGCGCTTGGTGAAATTTAACATACTCCGGGAGTTAAAGGACTTTTCTCCAGCAGCAAGCACTCTGAAGCTGGCTTGTAGTCACAGAGACAGGGGCTTGGCACAAGGTACAAGGACTGGTGCCCCAACAAATGGAGACACTACTTTCACAGAGAAAGGATATGGGAGGCAACCATTACAGCAAAGTCCCTGGAGATAAGCACCCACTCTCTCTGCCATTAGTGCATTGGTGCTGGGTCCCTAATAAGGCCTTCAGATGGTGCAGAACTGATAGAATTAAGGGTGTGGATACCACCCCATGATGGGACTGCAATTTCTCTGGAGGACCAAGGGACTTTCAAAAAGGAGAGTACATCACTAACAACAGTTCCCACTATCTCTATTAATCTGTGTTGAGAGTGTGGCCTTCTTGTTGACTCTGGGCTCACAACTCTTGGGTATCTCTCTGTCAGCTATATTGTTTGTACCTATGACTGAGGGAAATATCTGCACTCCCTATACCAACTCCAGCCCTGAAGACTGGACTCTCAGGCATCAACATAACACTCACCATATACCTTCAACAAATCCAACGAAGTTGAGATCACACAACTAAGGGAAGTCCAGTGCTCAAGACCAAGATCCAGGTCTATTCTGTGCAATTTGACACCCTAACACAAGGCCATTCATCAAGGAGACTTAACCCACAGAAATAAACACAGAATACCAAACAGATTGAAGACATAAAGAAATGTACACGAAATGATGTATTTAAAAAAAAACCCAAAGAAAAATATGAATGTAAACCAGCAAATGAAAAATTTAAAGCAACACTGATAATGATAATCACTGATATCAAGAAAACAATGAAGGAACCAAAAGAATTAAAACAGAGAGAAGGTATGAGGCACCTCCAATAAAATCAATAAGCTAGAAGAGAGGGCAGCGGAATGCACTCAGGCAGAATAGCAAAGAGAATAAACAATTGAAAGAAATGAGGACAACATAAATTATGTGATAACATCAAGAGTAACAACATTTACATCATAGGGGTCCCAGAAAAAGGAGAGAAAAAAGAGAGCAGAAACTACTTGAAGAAATAATAGGTGAGAAATGAAGTACATCACCAGACTCAAGAAACTCAAAGAATTCCAAATAAAAGAAACCCAAATACACAAAAACACACTGCCATTATAATATCAAAAATACAAGATAAAGAGGAAATTTTAAAGGCAGCTAGAGAAAAATAAATTACATATAAAGGAGCCCCCATGAGGCTGTCAGGAGATTTTTCAGCAGAAATTTTACAGGCCAAAAGAGAATGACATGATCTATTCAAAGTGCTGAAGAAAAAGAGTGAACAAACAAGGATACTGTGTCCTGCTATATTATCATCTAGAATTAAAGGAATGATAAGGCTTTTCCAACAAGCAAAAGTTAAAGGAACTCATTGCCACAAATCCAGCTTTTCAAAAAATACCAAAAGAAGTCCTACAAAATGTAAAGAAATTCCACATGACCTCAAAAATTATGAAATGGGGAGGAGAGAAAAAATATGAAGAGAATGTTGCAATGACATCAAGACTAAGTTGTTTGCAATAAAAGGAGATTTAGGCATAGAAACTTTAATGGAAAATACAAAGTAACCTCAAAATATATCTCCAGGGAAAAATCAAAGAAAAAATTAAAAAGGGAATCCAATCATAACATAACCTAAAAAGAGAAAGAGACGAGCAAAGGTACTATCTGCAACAACACTGATAAATAATCAACATAATGGCAATTAATTTAGGGTGATTAATTCCCCTAAATGTCAATGAATTGAACTCACCAATCAACAGGCCAATTGGATTTAAAAACATAACCCAACTTTCTGCTGCATTCAGGAGACTCATCTTTTTTCAACAGATAAACATGGACTCAAAGTCAATGGCTGGAAGACAATCCTACAGTCAAATAGTAACCAAAAAAAAAAAAAAAAAAAAAAAAAAAAAAAAAAAAAAAAAAAAAAAAAAAAAAAAAAAAAAAAAAAAAAAAAAAAAAAAAAAAAAAAAAAAAAAAAAAAAAAAAAAAAAAAAAAAAAAAAAAAAAAAAAAAAAAAAAAAAAAAAAAAAAAAAAAAAAAAAACACACAAAACACAGAGACAGTCATACTTATATCAAATAAAATAAGACTTGTAATGAAAGGAGACAACAAAAGAAAGGGATGGATACTATATAATGATTAAAATTGAAAAATCCGAACAGAACTATCACAAGTAAGGAAACTGAAGAGGTAATAAAAAGTTTTCCCAAAAATAAAAGCCCAAGAACAGACAGCTTTAATAGTGAGTTTTACCAAATCTTCAGAAGAATTAATATTTATTCTTCTCAAACTCTTCAAAAAAAGAACAGAGACCAGATGTTTTATATGAGACTAGTATTACCAAAAGCTGATAAATACATCACCAAGTAAGAAAATGACAGGTCACTATCTATCTTTAATGAACATATATGCAAACATTTCTACAAAATACTAACAAACTGGATACAACAATACATCAAAAGGATCATCCATCATGACCAAGTGGGATTTATCCCAGTGATGCAAGGATGGTTCAGAATACTCAAATCTATTAATGTAATATACCACATCAATAAAAGAAAAGAGAAAAATCATATGGTCATATTAACAGATGCAGAGAAAGCTTTTGACAAGATGCAACACCCAATTATGATGAAAACTATGCAAAATAGGGATAGGAAGTATATACCTCAACATAATAAATACCATATATTATAAACCCATAGCCAACATACTCAATGGAGAAAAACAAAAAATGTTTCCACTAAGATCAGAAACAACAGAAGGCTGTCCATTCTCACCACGACTATTAAACATCATAGTGGAGGACTTAGGCTGAGTAATTAGGCTAGAAGAAAAAATGTTAAAAATCCAAGTTGGATAGGATTAAGTATAACTATCATTATTGGCTAATGACATGATAATATACATAGAAAATCCTAAGAACTCCATCAAAAACTACTAATTAACTCAATAAATGGAATTGATTAATTCAATCAATGGGTACAGTAAAGTGCCAAGCTACAAAATCAATGCACAAAAATCCACTGAATTTCTATATATAAACAATATGGTAGAAGAGAATGAATTCAAGAAAACTATCCCACTTACAAGAGAAGCAAAAAGAATTAAATACCTTGGAATGCACTTAATGAACTATAAGAGTTTCTTAAAAGAAATATAGGAAGATACAAAATGATGTAAAGATATCCCATGCCTATGGCTGGAAGAATTAGCACTGTTAAAATAGCCATCTTACCTAAAGCAATACAGGTTTAATGCAATCCCCATCAAAATCACATGGGCATTTGTCAAATTTTTTTTCAAAAAACTTTAAATTTGTATACTATAACAAAAGACTCCAAAAAGCCAAAGTAACCATAAGAAAAAAGAACAAATCTGGAGGTTTAACACTCCCAGAACTTGAGCTATACCACACAATAATAGTGATCAAACCTCTGTGGTACTGAAATAATAATAGAGACACAGATAAGTAGACTAGAACTGAATCACCAGAGACTCACTCATATATGTTCAGTTAATTTATGACAAAAGGAGCCAAGAGCATACAATGGAGAAAGGAAAATCTCTGATAAATGGTGCTGGGAAAACTAGATAGTCACACGTAAAAACTGAATCTAGACCACACTCTAATACCATATACAAAAATTAATTCAAAGTGGATTAGAGGCTTGGAAATGAGACCATAAGCCATAAAATACTTAGAAGATAACATAGGCAAGACATTCCAGGGTATGAGTCTTAAGAGAAGTCTATGGGGATTCAACTCGTGTCAAGAGAAAGAAAGAAATAAACAAATGAGATTACAACAAACTAAATAGCTTCTGCACAACCATCACCAAAACAAAAAGGAAGGGATAACCAAAACTGAGCTCAGTCTTCTTAAATTGAAGAGGCATAGATCAGGGTTTGGGAATGCCAAGACTATCAGAAACTGCGGGATAATACCAAATAAGAGGGAGCTATATACACTCAAAAGATCCTGAAATCTACAAACTGGTCTACATTAGTCTTTGGCTGAATACCACTCCACACATACCTAAAGTGAAAAATCCAGAAACTAAACAAAGAAATACAATGCATAAAAAATAATTATCAAGAAAAAGTGGGGGAGAGAGGAAGAAAAACTGAGGTAGAGGGAGTAAAAATGATAGTGGTGAACCATTAGAACTCTAATGGTGGGTGTATGTGACAAGTACATGAGGGAGCTATGAATCTATTCTCTAGAAACTAATAAACTAGTGTAAACAAGTTAAACACTAATAAAACAATTTTTTAACAAAAGAAACTTTAAGCCAAACATTTATCTGCATTTACACAAAGAAGGTCAATTTCCCACCATCAAAGTAGAAAAATCACTGAACATATGGGACACCAGTAGAGATTCCCACCAAAAATAGGCCTCTCAAGAGGGGTTAAATAACCCACAGGATACACATTACAAGAGATCTACCAAAATAAAAGTTGGAAAAGCAATCTTCAAGGAGATAAAACAAATTTGTAATTTAAATACCCACTGAAATAAAACAGAATACTCTTTAAAAGAATATCACAAAATCCACAACTCAATAATGTTAAATTCACAACTCTGACACCCAATAAAAAATTACTAGAAAAGTGAAGAAATTAGGAAAAAGTAGGTTATAACTAGGGGGAAAAAAATCTATCTACAGAAACAGACCCAACAATGACAGATTATAAACTATTAAACAATGACTTTAAGACAGCTATTATGAATAAATACAATGATATAATGAAAAACTGGAACATAGTGAAGAAATAGAAATCATTTAAAAAAAACTGAGCAATACTTTAAGAGATCAAAATACGAAACCTAAAATAAAATGACCATTAGTTAAAATAGCAACATGTTAGACACTGTATAAAAAAAAATCGGTGAGAAAATAAATAATTCAAAATTTAAAAGAGAGAGATAGAAAAACAAAACACTATAACCAAAGGAAAAAAGTCTCAGTGACCTGTGGAACAATATAAATCAACCTAATATATGTGTAGTTAAATTATCGAGAAGAAAGAAAACTAGAAAAAAAAAAAAACTGCACCACACTAATTGTAAGAAAGCTAGAACGGCTATATTATAAATACCAGAAAAGTAAAATTCAGAACAAGTAGTATCACCATGAATAAAGAAGGATATTGCATAAACATAAAAGGAGCCAATATAAATTACATCAGAGTGTTCACGTACAGGATGGAAAGAAGGAAGAAGGGGAGAAAAAGAGGAAGGAAGGGAGGCAGGGAGAAAAGAAGGGGAGGAAAAGAGGGAGGGAGGGAGGGAGGAAGGAGTTTCAAGAACACACTGACACTGGCAGAACAAAAAGGGGAAATAGATGATGACAATCATAGTTGGATATTTCAAAATGTTTTCTTAGTAATTAATAGAACAAGTAAGCAATAAATAAGGGTATAGAAAAATTGAATAATACTATCAAAGAGGTTGATATATAAATATAAATGACATAAAAAATCCCACTTAACAAGAACAAAATTTAAATTATTTTCAAGTGCAAATGAAATATTAATCAAAACAAACAATATACTTGGACATAAAGCAAGTAAATATCAAAAGACTGAAATCAATAGAGAATGTTCTTTGATCATAGTGTAATTAAATTAAATTTGATCATAGTGTAAATTAAAAAAAGATATCTGGAAAATTGTCCCAAGTTAGGAAAATATAGTATATCCAAAATAACAAAGATTCAAAAAGAAATATAACGAGGGATATTTTAAAATACTTTAAGTGAAATATAACTTATGCACTTTTGTGGGATATGCTAAAGCAGGGTTCAGAGGGAATTTTGCAGGTTTCAATACTTACATTGGAAACTAAGCAATGCAAAAAATAAATGATAAAATCTAACCTTTTAGGAAACTATAAAAAGAAAAGAACATCAAATTCAGAAGAAATAGAATAAAAGAAATAAGATGGGAGCAGAAATTAATAATACAGAAGATGGACTAAAAATATCAAAAAAGTCAATGAAACTGAAGATGCTTCTTTGAAGAGAATCAAACAATTTATATAATTTTCTAAGTGTTGATAAAAAAATTAAAGAGATGCACCCTGATGGTAGAGTTACTTCGTCCTCTGCCTCCAGCCACATACACCCCAAGGACCTGGATCCTGTCCCAGGGCCAGGAAAACAACCAAACTAAATAAAACTGAAGAAAAATGAACAACTAAATAAAAATATTTCCTCCTCTCTCTTCCTGTCTGCCTACTCACCTTCACTCTACCTTTCCTTTAAAAAAACACAAATTGCTAATATAAAAATATACAAATGAATATTCTACAAATCCCATTTGGTAAAAGGAGTTGAATATATAATGAAGAACAGAACTGGACTTAGAGTGGTGAAATTAATGTAGTATATAAAGATGTTCATTTATAATGAAGCATGTATGAAAAATACATTAAATATACATTAAAAATACATTAAATTATAACTTTTATCAATAGGACCATTTAGATAAAATGTACAAATCTCTTTGAGGACACAAATTACAAAAACTGAGTAAAATAAAATCCTGAAACCAATATTTATAGAAGAAATTGAATTTGTGACTTAAAATTTTCGTATATACACATTTCCAGCCTACAGAAACTCTTTTAGATAGGGTAAGTGAGACCGTCCCATTAATTTTCTTTTGTATGTAGATATCCAGCTTTTCCAGCACCATTTGTTAAGAAGGTGATTCTTTGCCACTGAATTATCTTTGTCCCATGTTAAAGATCAGTTAAGTATATTTATGTGTGTCTATTTCCAGGTTCTCTATTCTGTTCCATTGCTCTATTTGTCTATTCTTTCATCAATACTATACTGTCTTGATTACCATAGCTTTATTAAGTCTCGAAGTCAGGCAATATCTTTCAACTTTGCTTTCTCCTTCAATACTGGGTTGGCTATTCTTGGCCTTTTGCCTCTCCACATTAACTTTAGAATCAGTTTACTGATTCCACAAAATAACTTCCTGAGATTATGATTTGGATTGTGTTGCACCAAGAGATGAAATTGAAAATAACATCAGCTTAAAAAAACTGAAACTTCCTATTCATGAAGATGGTATATCTATTTATTTTATATTTATATGTGTAAAGAAGTGGAGAAATAATATACTTTTATTTCATTTCTTTCACCAGGTTTTATATTTTTCTTCACTTAAATGTTGTACATATTTTGTTAGGTTTACATCTAAGCAGTTTTTTGTGTATGCTAATATAAACAGTACTGATATTTTAAATTTTCAAAATTCATTTGTTCATTGCCAGAATATATGAAAACAGCTGGCTTTCATATTCCGCATTCTTATATTATGGAGCCTTGCTAAATCACTTATTAGTTCCAGGAGTATTTTTGCTACTTTTTGGTATTTTCTACTACAAATGAAGACAGTTTTATTTCTTCCTTCCCAATCTTCATACTTCTTATTTCTTTTTCTTGCTTTACTGAATGAATATAAATGAAAATATAATATATGAAATGTACGAGAGGCAGTAAAGGGAAATTAACAGATATAAATGCTTTACATGGGAAAAGAGAGATCTCAAATCAACAGCCTAACTTTACAACTTAAGGAACTAAAAATAAGGAGAACAAAGGAAAGCCAAAGAGAACAGAAAGATGGAAATAATAAAACTTAGAGCAAAGATAAACAAAATTGAAAAACATAGAGAAAAATAAATAAAACCAAAAGTGGTTCCCTAGAAATATTAAATTAGCAAATTTGCAGGAACAATGAAAAAGAAACTAACAGTTTAGACACAAATAATCAAAATCAGAAGTAAATATGGAGACATTACTATTAACCTTTGGGATAAAAAGGAGCATAAAAGAAACAGATAATATCAACAGACTTCTGACAAGTAAAAAGACTGAGGTAGTAATCAAAAACCTCCCAGTGAAACAAAGCCCTGTACCAGAAAGCTTAAATGATTTTTTTTCTTTAAGGAAAAAGACACAGGCAGGAACGAAGGTGAGTAGGCAGGAAGGAAAAAAGGAAGAAGAGCATTTTATTTATATTTTGTTATTTTAGTTGTGTATCTTGGTTCTCCCCCTAGCTCCAAGACATGAACACAGGTCCTTGGGATGTATAGACTGCACCCAGCAAGAGGTAGTGAACCTAACTGCTACCCCACCAAGGTGTACCTTCATTAGTAAATTACCAAACATTTACAGAAGAAATAATACCAATCCTACTCAAACTCTTTAACAAAACTGTAGCAAAAGGAACACTTCCTAACACACACAATTATATGACATTACCCTAACACTGGAGGAAGATAAAAACATTATAAGAAAATTAAAGACCAATACCCTTTATAAGTATAGATGTGAAAATCTTCAACAAAATATTAGTAAATCAAATCTAAAACATATTAAAAGGATTATTATTCATGAGCAAGTGTAATTTATCCTAAAAATTCAAGGATGGTTCAACATAAGAAAGTCAATCAATACATTACATCAATATAACAAAGAAAAAAATAACTTGTGATTATCTATTTGATTCATAAAAGGCATCAGAAATAACACTCATGATTAAAAAATCATAAAATTAGGAACAAAGGAAAAAAAAACCTTCAACATGATTAAAGGTTACTTATGAAAAACTCCCATCTCATATCATACTCACTGATGTAAACTGAAAACTTTCCCCTTAAGATGTGGAACAAGACAAGAATGCATAATCTCACCACTATTATTCCACACTATACTAGAAGTTTTAACCAGTGTCATAGACAACAAAAGTAAACAAAATGCACCCACTGAAGAGTAAGAAGTAAAACAATCTATTGTCTCATATGATCTTATATACAGTAAATCTTAAAAATGCTCATAATAGGTGAATTCAGCAAAGTTGCTGGTTACAAGATGAATACACACAAGGCTATAGTGTTTCTATTTAACAGCAGTGAACAATCTGAAGAGAATATCAAGAAAGAAATTCTGTCTACAATGGCATGTATAAATTTTAATATTTAGGAATAAACCTAATCAAGGAGCTAAAAGACTTAAGTACCGAAAATTACAAAGCATTGCTCTGATGACTGAGAAGATCTACATAAATGAAAAGACAATATATGTGTTTATGGATAGGAAAACATAAGTCACCGCTGCATGTCAATACTACCAAAAAAATCTACAGGCTCAACACAATTTCTATCAAAATTCCTATAGTCTATTTTGCAGAAATGCAAAAGTTTAT
Organism: Solenodon paradoxus; assembly: GCA_004363575.1. Taxonomy (NCBI): domain Eukaryota; kingdom Metazoa; phylum Chordata; class Mammalia; order Eulipotyphla; family Solenodontidae; genus Solenodon; species Solenodon paradoxus. Next base: position 51,549 of record RJWH01003455.1, read on the forward strand.
CCTCATATTCATAAAGAATTAAAAGCAATCCCAAATAGTTAAAACAATGTCAAAAAGAAAAATAAAGGACTCATACTTCCTGACTTCAAAATTTAATACATAGTACTACAGCAATTAAAACAGTGTAACTTAACAACAACAAAATCTTGATTAAAATATGGGCAAGAGACTTGAACAGACATTTCTCTAAAGAAGATATACAAATAGCTATGAATATCCTAATAAGCAATGAAAAGTTGCTCAACATCATCTCATACCCACAAGGATGGTACCCTCAAAAAGAAACAAAGAGGGAGTACCCTGGTGGCCTAGTAGTCTAGTATACCCTAGAGCAATCCCACATACATCCTGAGGTCCCAGGTTCAAGACACAGGGCCAGAAGGAACAACCAATGTGCAAAACTAAATAAATATAAAATGCTTCTTCCACCTCTCTCTCCCTACATGCCTACTCCCCTTCATTCTTGCCTGTACCTTTCCTTAAAAAAAAGAAATGAAGAATATAACTAGTGCTGATAGGATTTGAAGAAACTGGAACTTTTACACTGTTGAAGGAAATATAAAATGATAGTAACACAATAGAAAAAATTATGGTAGTTTCAAAAAATAAATAGAATTAGCATATAATCCAAAAAATTCCATTCACGCATATATATATATGAGAGACAGACAGACAGACAGACATAGATACTCCAAAAGAATTTGAGGCAGGATCTCAAATGCGTATTTGTAATCTCGTATTCATAGCAATATTATTCACAATAGTCAAAAGGTAAAGGTAAGCACATCCTTGTGACTTAGGTAGCTAAAGAGCAAGACCCAGGTCAGGGTTAAAAACAGATGAAATCAATGCAAGTATTCATTAGCTAGACAAATGGATAAATAAAATGTGATATAGACATACAATAGTCTTTAAAAAAGGAAAGAAATTCTGACTCCTGGTATCACATGGATGAAATTTGAGGAAGGACAACTGCTAAGTGAAATAAAGCAGTTGCAAAAATACTAACATTGTATGATTTCATGTATATGAGTTATCGAGAGTACTCATGTATACATCACACACACACACACACACACAAACACACACCCACACACACACACACACCCTGAAATTATGCTATCAATGGATGGGTCCTTAAGGACAAAGCTCTTCACTACTAACCAATCTTTACTTACATGCTTCAATACCTTGTACAGATCCTCTAATTTTCCCAAGTCTTCCTTACCTTCAGGGATTACAAAGTTCAACACATCCGTTTTCTTAGTCCAGCTATGGGGTTTGCTGAGGGATAAGGTGGAATGAGAAGATAAAAATAATTAAATCAGAATTAAGAGAGTTTAACAAAATTTAAAAATATCTCAAATGTTGCTACTATATACCAAGCTAGGATATGGAATTAAAAACATTATCTCCATTAATCTTCACAACTACCCCATAAATCAAGTATTAACACCTTCCTGACACACAATTATATAGATTAAACCAGCATAGGGAAGCTAATCCATACAACTTCCTGAAGTCACACAATTGGTAAATAATAATATAAGGCTATAATAAATAATGATATAAGCCCAGGGAGGTAAAATCACAATAATCACATAATCACTTTTAATTACTAAGCTTTAACTGCCTTGCAGATCAGCAATATCTGGTTGACTAGGTTTAAAAGATAAGTACACATTCATATATAGTCATCTAGACATAATCTTTCCACAAATCCAGAATTTTGTGATTTCATTTCTATGATTTTTACCTCCAGAAAAAAATCAGTAAGTATGCAAAGATGGAGAAAGCATAACAAACATTGTTGACCAAACACTTAAAATTTTCAACAGGGAATTTATTGAACTATGATACAGTTTACATATTAGAATTTTTGCACCGTCAAACTAAGGATTAAATCCATATTTACTAATGGAAAGACATTAGGCAGCAAGCCACGGTATACAAGAGTAAATGTTAAGCTCCAACTTTAGTCAAAACTTAACATGTTATAAAAATAGTAAATGTTATAATCCAATTTTAGTTAAAACTTAATTTAATTAAATTTGGTTAAAATAAATATGGATTCTATGCTACCGTATGTTTAAAGCAATTCTGTAAACATAGACATCATGACTCTCTCCATTGGGAAGATTATGAATAGTTTTTACTGATTTCTTTATTCTTTAAAAACTTGGTTGGTTGTCAACTCTGCTGACATCTTGATAATCCTCTTCAAATTTCCTATGAAACCCTCTTCAAGTAACTCTTCAGGTATCTACCCTCTTTCATACAAAAATTTACTTCAAAGAAAGCTAAAGTCATTCACTGATCATGTCCTAATAGTCTTAAGGTTCTAGGTCAATCATGATGGTTCTAACTCCCCTTGCCAGAGAAATGTAAATTTATCAGCTGACATAAATAAAAGAAATGGTTCTTGAGCTAAACATTATGTTTTGTCTAAATATGACAACTAAAACTATTAAAGACATGTTGGTTAAAAAGAGCTAATCAAGAGAGAAGGAGATATTCTAAAAGCAGTGGGGGGCGAGGGGAGGATGAAAAGAACCTGATTTGGTATTATTGTTGAGACCCTCTGTCAATCAGGCCTAAAAGTGCTTGATGTTGGAATTTCTTTTTGTGATATAACATTTTCTTCATTGTTTAAGCTATTATTTCCTGCCTAAAGAATCCCTAGTCAATTTAAAATATTTCTGTATTGTCTTAATTTTGTTTACAATATGAATGTACAATTTTTACATCTCTACTCAGAAGTCTGATAACTCAATTTAAACGGCTGAACTTTGACCCGGTACATGCTCCACTGACTCACTGCCTTTCCCATCTCGATTAACACAAAGGTCAAAAGGTCAAAAACCTTAGTGTCTGTCTAGTTTCTCTGTCTCTCTCTATTCCATCATGAAATAACAGTAATCCTATCTTTAAAAATTAAACTAGACAATCAGATTAGGTCTGTCTTTCCCACTTGTAAGAATTACCTGGTAAGAATTAGAATTAAAACTTCTAATTTTCTAGGTTTCTATCCCAGACATTCTAATTCAGAAAGTCTGGTGCAAGACCTGGGAATAAGCATTTTTAATTACACTTTTAAAAAAGACAGTCACGCAGGAATGAAGGCAGGTAGGAAGTCAGGCAAGCAGGGAAGAAGAGAAGCAAAAAGTATTTTTATTTGTTCATTTGGTTGTTCCTTTCAGCCCCAGGTCACAAACCCAGATCCTTGGCTTTATATGGTTTATGTCCTACACACAGTCTTAACACCTGAATCAACAGGGCATGCTGAGAACATGTACTATAACAACCCCACTTCCATCCCCTCCCATTGTTCCCTGGTGATTTCAATGATAAGGCAGGTTTTGGGGAGGGGAGGCCTTTCGGTGCACTTGGTTTCTTTGGAAATGATTTTTTTTTAATGTTACTGAAGGAACACTGCATTATAACATTATGTAAGTTTAAGGTGTATAATCATCATAAATCCACATCCATATATATTAGGTTCATCACCAGCAGTCCAATTCTATCTACCATATAAGTGACCTCGCTGAACCATTTTGACCTCCCCTCCCTTCTGATAACCACTACTTTGGTCCTATTTTTGTTTGATTTGGCTCATTGGTTTGGTTTCTCTCTATGCCACAGGAGCGAAATCATATGATCTTTGTCTTTCTCTTAAGTGTCTCTCTCACTAAGCATAATACCCTTTATTAGGCCCATCCATGTTGCTACCAAGGGCAAGATTTCATCATTTTTATAGATGAGCAGTATTCCACTGTGTGTGTATCACACCTTCTCTAGCCACTCATCTATCCACAGGTTCTTTTCAGATTTTGGATATTGTCAATAACACTGCAATGAACATAGAAATGCATATATCTCTTGGAAACTGATTTTCTGTGTGTTTTAATAACCAAAGTGGGGTAACTGACTTGTATGGAATTTCTATTTTTGTTTTTTAAGGAAACTCTATACTGCTTTCTGTATTGACTGTATAATTTACACTCCCTCCAACAGTGTTTAAGGATTCCCATTTCTCTGCATCCTCATACTTGTGGTTTCTAGTCTTTTGAATAATATCCATTCTCACAGGTGTGAGATAACTCACTGTTGTTTTGTTTGTCAACTATTTAAAACTGATAGCAAGACGATCTAGAGTTCATTCCAACAGTCCACATGTTTACTCTCCCCGCCACATACATACATTTTATATTTTTAGTATATGCTACTTTTAAGCGGGGTTCCTTACTAGCCAACGAGTCTATCTTCATCAGGAAATTCAAGAATTACTAAAATCCTTCACTGAAATATATTTGCCTTAATGAAAAATAATTGGGTTCACCCATTCACAATTAGGAATTTTTTTGTTTTAAATGCAAAATTGAGCAAACTCACTTTTTTAAACAGCAGGTTTACTGATACATAAACCACATACCATAAAAAATAATCCCTTAAAGTGTATGATTGAATATATTCACAGAATTGTACTAACATTACTACCACGTGCTGAACATTTTCATCACTCCTAAAAAAACCTTATACCCATTATCACTCCTCAATCTCTTCCCTGCTCCAACCCTAGGTAACCATTAATCTGTCTCTATGTATTTGTCTACTCTGAGTATTTCATGTAATGGAATCACACAATATGTGTTTTTTTATGTTTGGCTTCTTCCATTTAGTATAATGCTTCTACTTCATTCATATGATAGCATTTATCAGTACTTCCATTTCATTGCTAAAAAAACAGTCCATTGTATGCATACATCACATTTTATTAGCTGATGAACATTTGTGTTGTTTCTACTACCTCCCTATTTTAAATAATGCTGCTATAAATATTCATGTACAAGTTTCTGTGTAGATATATGTTTTTGTTTCTCTTAGGTATACACCAAAGAGTGGAATTTCTGGGTCATATGGTAACTGTATGCTTTAACCGTTTGAGGAATTGCCAGACTGTTTTCCAAAGTGATTTGCATTATTTTACAATCCCATCATGGTTTTGATTAGCATTTTCCTAAAGACTAAGGAAGCTGAGCATCTTTTCATGTTTATTGGTCATTTATATATCTTTTATGGAGAAACTTCTATTCAAATTCTTTGTCCATTTTTAAAGTTTCTACTATTGAGTTGTAAAAGTTATTTATATACTATTGATACAAGATATGTGATTTGCAACTATCTTCCCCTCACCATTCTGTCAGCTGTCTCAATGGTGTTTTAATTTTGGTGAAGTCTAATTTATCTACTTTTCCTTTGGTTAACATGTTTTTGTTATCATTATCTAAGAAATCATTGCTTCACCCAAGGTCAGGAAAATTTACTCTAATTTCTTCTAAGAGTTTAGTAATTTGAGTTTTCTGTATTTTTTTATTGATCAGCCTACCTAAATCTTCATAAATTTCATTTATCTTTTAAAAATCATCTTTAAGGATATCAAACAGATCATGTTCCATGATCACCTTCCTACTGTTCTATCTTAATTGTATCTTCATTTTTTAATAATAATTTTGATGAACATAGAATTCTTAGTTGACAGTCTTTTTCTTCCTTTATAAAAGACTTTGAATATATTGCCCTGCATTTGGCATTTCATGTTTTCTGGTGAGAAGTCAACTGTTAATCTTACTGAAGATAACTTACAGCTTTGTCACTTTTTCTATCTGCTTTTATGCTTCTTTCTTGTGTCTTTTGTTTTATAGGGGGGATGTTTTAATGTATATAAATGTCAGTCTCTTAAGTTTTTTCTACTTGGAGTTCATTCCACTTCTTGAATGTGTAGATTAATGTTTTTCATCAAAGGGTATGGATCCAAGATGTTTCTTTGTTAGCTCAATAACCAGTACATGTTGTTGAACTTAGCCAGTGAATTTTTCAATTCCATTTTTTGTAACTTTTAGAAAATATATTTGCATATCTCCATAGTCTTTCTGAAAGAACTGTGCTGCTTTCTTGTGTTTTCCATTTTATCTTTTATGTGTTTAATTTTTATTTTTAAAGGAAAAGTGCAGCCAGGAATGAAACTGACTAGGCAGGAAGGCAGGAAGAGAGAGAAGAAAGAACCATTTTATTCATTTCTATTTTAGTTGTTCATCTTGGTTACTGTCCCGGGGACTGGGTCTTGAATCAGGGACCCTGGGATGTATGTGGACTGTGCTCAGTGAACTAGTTGCTCCAGGCAGCCTAAACTTCGAGTGTGTTCCTTTATAGAAGATGTGCATTTACTTCTGCTAGGCACCCTAGAGGGCCTCATTAATGTTAATTTCTAGGTTTGCAGCTTGAGAAAAGGACAGACAGCAGGCATAAACGATTACCTTTACATCATTAAAAAGCCTGGCCTGATCTAAAAGAATACATTATTTCAGAACCTGTTTAACGGTTGTTTTTCCAAAGGAATGGAGCTCATCAAATGCCCTCCAAAGGGATAAAGAAAAAGTCAGAAGTGGACAGATGACTTCCTAGCTTGCTTCATTGAGACAAAAGCTCCAAAAAAGGCAACCCCCTCAAGTTAGTCCTTTCTAGATAATTGGTCTTGGAACTTACGGGGATCTGATGGTCACATGGTTCTAGCCTTTGGCTTTAAGAAAAGATACTCAGGACGTTCCATGAGGATATTCCTGTCTTTGGTGCATACAGTGGACTCTCATCAAGGAGGTACTTTTATCTCATTCTGTCACCTTATGGATAATCTTGTCATGTAGGACAGTAAAACCCTGGAGGATAAAACCACCTCAACACACAGAAATGAATTCTGAAGTTTCAGGAGAGGAAGAACAGAACAAACAGGATTCTCAAGCCATAGAAAGTACTATGCTTATAATTATTTCCACAAAAAGTGTTTGAATAATCTTAAAGACTCTGGGATAGCTGTACCTCACGAAAAGGATACACACCAAAAACATTTATTCTCCTACACCTGCAAATAAATAATCTTTGGGCTGTTGAGGTCCAGTGCCTTTAACAGCCTCCAAAAAGAAGTATTAATGTCTGAAAACTCTGTCTCCCAGTTATGGGTGAAAACATGTGAATGAGACTTTTCCACTCTGATGAAGAACAAATAGGCCAGCCCTGCCGTGGGGAAATAAAAATCATCTGGTAAGAATATTACCTGCCTTGGGGCATAACAACAGATGTGAAGATTTCAGGCCATGTGCCCAGCCAACTGAACCAGGCCATCACTATCATGGACAACAGGAGTTTCATGGTTCTAGAGGCCAGCATCTGCAAAGCATGTAGTACTAACATTCATTATATCACTATAATTAGAAAAAGACTAATATGAGGAGATGAAAACAAATGCATGCACATATGCAAACACACACAAAAGAAACTAATAATTAATATATATTGCAAACACTTAAAAAAACCTATTTGATTACATACTCTTCGAGAAATCAAGCAACTACGAATTATCAGTTGTATGTCAAAGAGTATTTTGATGCCAGGGTGATCATCAGGAGCTGGCTACTGGGAACCACAGATCAAGCAAGCTTATGAATCCCAGAAATGAACATTTTTAGAAATGAAGTCAAAACCAAGCATGCAATTCAAGCCACATCCCAATACTAAACTTTTCAAAAGTCTATGATTATTAAAGATGGCAGAGTTCAATAAGAAAAATAAGCTGAAATAGACAAGGCATAATTCTAGATTTCACAAGTTACTCAACTGTCACTACTTATATTTGATCCACCAGGTCAAAGAAAGAAGAGCATGTCCTGGAAAGTTACAGATTCTACTGGGAGAATAAACAAGAATATAAGCACATACCAAAAGAAGGTGTACATTTAGATTCAGGAAATATAGAACAACTTTTCAAAGAACAAATTTCTTCATCAGTAAAATGATGTATCTGAGTATCATGATCTTTAAGGTCACCTGAAATTCCAAACAGAAACTATATTTACCTAGCCCTGACTCAAAGAAGACATACAAGAGGTATAATTGTGATATCTCTGAAGGAAGATAACTTTTACATTTACTACTTGTGATGCCTTGGTAAGTTATCTTACTTTTCTAAATTCTGTTTTTACTCTGTAATGTGGTTAGTATAATGAGGATTATATAATAGATATTGTGTGACTGAAAGATAATTACAGACACTATTGTTTTGTAAATATAATATGTAAAAAAAAAAGTGTCTGCATTTTTTATGTTCCTATTTTTGTTCAAGTTCTGGTCTTGTTCAACTTTTCCGTCTCTACCTTTTACATAACTAGCATTTATTGAGTGGTTAGCACTATTCCACATACCATACATGTATAAACTCACTAAATGCTCTCAACAATTCTATCAGGGTAGGAAACCAATTTTCACCATTTAATGTGAAAGTTAAGCATACAGAGGATAAGCAATTTGCACAAGGTGCAAGGTAGCAAAGTGTCAAAGGCAAGCAATCTGGCTTTAAAGTTCATGTTCTTAAACTACCCCAACTAGCACACTTGCACATAATCACCAAATTCAGGATTCTAGTACTTTAAACTAACATTTTAAAACAAGGCTGAAGCAGAAGGTAGTAAAACCAGCCAGAAGGATTTCTGTCCCTGTGATTTGGATCCAAATAGCCAAAGGTGTGAGGACAATTTAATTTTAATTTTTAAAACCAGCAAGGCTCCTACAATGGCAACGCTCAAACACCAATGATATACATCCTTCTTATGGTAAAAGACTTGCATACATGCCTAGCCTGTCCCCATCTTCTAGAGGATAGCGAACATATACTGATTGGTTATTTCAAACTGCGTCTGGGAAAAGGTAACATATACTGATTGGTTATTTCAAACTGCGTCTGGGAAAAGGTAACAAAGTTGAGAGTACAGGGCATAGTTGAAATGTTTTTAAAATTTGTTATTTACTGAGCACTTTGTACCTGGTATCAGAAATGCTTTCTAAATATTATTTTATTAAATCACTATCTCAACAATCGAAACAACAAACAAAAAGTCACTCATTTTCGACTTTTCTGTTTCTTAACAACATGTAGCCCACTGCCATATCCTGTCATCTCTATCTCAAAATGTATATCCTATACAATCATTTCTCATTACTTTCATCACAGCCATGGTCATTTAAGTTATTATAAACTCTCTCCTGGATGAATAGCAAGTGTCTTTTATCAGTGCTTTCTTCTACCTTGCTTATTCCATATTATTTTTCACAAAGCAATCAGAAATGATCCTCCTCTATAGACACATTCATACTAAAATCCTGAAATCTGTGCCTCAACTTGCAAGGTCCTCAATGCTCTGGCATCTGGCTCTTGGTCTAATAAACCTCCCCACCTTGCTTATCATCTACTCCAGTCACACCAGCCTGATCTTTATTGTTTCTCAGGGAAACATACTATTCTCCTCCCCCAGGTATGCATCACTCCCTCTGCCTGAAAGTTTCTCCTTATTTATTGCACTCAGGACTGGACTTAAAAGTCACCAACTAAAAGAGGGCTTTCCTGACCTCTCTATATAAAATAGCAAATTCCATCATTCTCTAAAACTCTTAGATTGCTTTGTTTTTTTACACAGAAATCCGTGTAGTTAATCATAAACAAATGTTTTTCCTGTCTCATGTGAAAATCTAAATGATACTAACCAAGAACTTTTAATGAAAACAAGAGTATACATTCTACATCAATTTCTAAAAACAAAAATGATCAGTAGAGAAAGGGGGAAAAAAGAACTGAGTAACTATATTCACAATAGCATCCATCCCTAAGACTTAGACTTCAGAATTAGTAGTTCTATAACAAGTAAAGAAAGTGAATTAGTAATTTAAAATATTTATTTACACACATATAATTCTAGGGCCAGATAGTGAACTCTATCAAATACCTAACTTAAAAAAAATAGTGCCAAATCTTCTAGAAAGAACACATTCCAGTAAAATCTATAAAGTCAGTATTACCTTAATCCAAAGTCAAAGAAAGAAAATTACAGAAGCCTCAAGAAAATCCTTAACTATTACCAAACCAAACCCAGCAATATTAAAAAAGAATTTATGCACAACCAAGTGAGATTTATTCCAAGAATATAAAGTTGGTTTAACACAAATGCAAAAAAAGTAAAATTCAACACCTATTCATGAAATTTTTAAAACCAAAATCTCAGTGTGCCCTGGTAAATTAGTGGGTTAGTGTGCTTCAGCGCAGTTCACACACATCCCAAAGTCCCTGGTTCAAGACCTGGGGCCAGGGAAAACCAACAGGATGGACAATTACATAAAATTAATAAAGTGCTTTATCTTTCTCTTCCTGTCTGCCTACTCATCTTCATTTCCTGCACATTTCTTTTAAAAACAAAAAGACTCTCCACAAACTAGAAGAAAACTTTCTGGAGTGCCCTGGTGGCCTACTGGTTTAGCTCACTGACAGCATAGTCCACACACATCCCAGGGATCCTGGTTCAAGACCTGGGGCTTAGGGAAACAACCAAGATGAACAACTAAATAAAATAAAGTATATCTCTCTTCCTACTGCCTGCCTACTTGCCTTCATTCCCGGCTGTACCTTTCCTTTTAAAAACAAACAAACAAAAAACAGAAGCTATTTCTAAACCCAATAAGTAAAGGACATGTGTGAAAATATCCCACAGCTAACACATTTAATGGTGAAAGACAGAATGTTTTCACACTAAGATCAGGAATCAGATAATGATATCCACTCTTGCCACTTTTATTCACCACTGAACTGAAAGTTCTAGCCAATATAATAATATAATTTATTTTAATTGAAAAAGATAGAAGGCTGTCATTTTCAGAATGACAGAAGTAGAAAATCCAAAGGAATTCACAAGAAAATTACTAGAACAAATAAAAAAGTTTAGCAAGGTCACAGAATGAGGTCAATGTACAAAAAACAATTGTATTTATATGTTATGAACGTTACAAAAATTTAACCAAATTGTAAGACTTGTACAACACTGAAAACTAAACACTATATAGAGAAGTTTTTAAATTTCTAAATAAATGAAAACACATTCTGTGTTTGTGGAGTGGAATATTTATTAAGTTGGCAATACTTCCCAAATTTATTTACAGATTAAATGCAATCCCTACCAATATCTCATACTCTTTTTGTAGGAACTGACTGATTCTAAAATCTATATAGAAATGCAAGGTGGATGCAGAATAGCTATAACAATTTAAAAAAAATTAAGTTGAAGGACTTACATTACCCTAAAGGACTGGGGAAATCTTACCTCAATTGGCCCAATGAAATAAATGGGCAGGCAATTCATTTTCCTAGTAGCAATTTAAGGTCAGACACAAAACTCCACCTACATACACTCCTCCCAACCCAAGAAAGAAATACTTCAGGAAGAACAGTTGACCAGTGACAAATGGATGTCTCTTTGAAATGATGCTATAATTTCATCCAAAACACATTAGTCCTTGTAACTCTCTCCCTTGAGCTGATGAATTAGGAAAATGAAATCATCTGCTTAGTCCTTTTGCTAACAAATTCAATTATTCTATATGAGCAACAGACTTTTTGCTATAATGACAAATTTATGGAATTGTTATATTATTCCATTTTATTGTTAAGGAAGATAACATACAATGCCATTAAGTAACTTGCCACTGTACACAATGCAAAGTCGGGTATATTATTGTGTAACTAGAATAGAAAGAACTCAAAAGTGAATAATCATCTTCTAAGTGAGTATCAATTACCATTGTTAGAGCACTCAACACATTCTACAAGCTAAGCAAGACAAGTGTTTTCCTACTGTTTGAAAGAAATCAATACTCTAAATATTTAAGCAATATGCCCAACTCTAGACATTTGTTGATTTACTGGTGGCTACATCCACAACCAGAATACAATGTGAGAGAATAGAAGTTTGATTTGTTTTTATAAAGATCTTAATTTACAAAAATATTTTAGAAAATACTGAAATAATTATAAACCTTGGAACTGATGAACAAAATTTATTTAAGCTGAGAACAGTTTCTCAGTGTTATTTTGTTACTGCTGAATGATCTTAGGAAGAAAGTTTGCCACTGCCTCATGAAAAAGCAAGAGATTGCCATTAAGTATGAGAGAAGGCATGTCATTGTATCAGAGTATCTTTGTAATATATACAACCAAAATAACTTGTTTCTGAAAATATAAAGTATTCCTGTAAATGAGTAAAAAAAAAACTCAGTAGAAAAATGGGCTAGACTTAAAAAGTGATCACAAAAGATATCCAAATGGTCAGCTATAAATATGAATGATGTACTAAATCATTCATAATCAGAGAGAAGCAAAATAAATCTATGAGATACATACACAATCAGAAAGTATGAAATTTAAGAGTTTGAACAATTCAATGATAATTGTAAGGACACAGCAACAGGAATGCTCACACATAATTGGGAAAAGTTCAAAGAAAACTATTTTGAGAAAGTGGCATTATCTAGTAAATGTCAATGCTCAGTAATTCTATTCCCATGTACAATCTGAATAGAAATCAGTATACAGGAGACAAGTATAAGAATATTTGTGCTAGAATTCATTATAACATGAAACTCGAAGAAACTCAAATGTACATCAATAGCAGAATGAATAAACTAAGTTACAGTTATCCAATGGAATACCATAGAGAATTTAAAAGTACTGAACTGCAGACACACAAAACTAATATGGGTCTATCTTAAAAACATAACAGTGAATAAATTAAATTAGACAAAAAAGAATACATACTGCAGGAGTTTGTGCACGTGAACTCTTTTTTTTTTTTTTTTTTTAAGGAAAGATGCAGGCAGTAATGAAGGTAAGTAGACAGGCAGGAAGAAAGAAGAGGAAGAAACATTTTTCAAATTTCTTTTACTTAATTTTTCACTTTTTTGTTGTTGCTCCCCGAGCCTGATTACAAACCAGGTCCTTGAGATGTATGAGGATTGCACTCGGCAAGGCATGTCACACATCAACTTTTAAAAAGGTAAAATTAAAGTATATTGCTAAATTATAAAATTGAATAATCTCCCAAGACCATTAAGTTTAAATTATATATACTAAAGATAGAAAAATCTTCAAGTCATATTAACTAGAGAAATATATTCCAATCATGTAAAAAAGGTCATCTATCAGGCATTATCCACAAAAACTGACTGCAATAATGTAAATATTCTACAGTCTATGCTATTCAATTTAGTAGCTACATGTGGCTATTGAACTCTTAAAATGTAGTTAATATGACTAAGAAACTGAATTTTTTATTTACTTTGAATTAATTTTAATTTAAAGTCTCATGCAGCTGGTGTCTGAAGTATTGGAAAGTGCAATATAGACCATTATATAAGTACATAGTGATTACTTTTAAAATAAGATTTCTCAACCTTAGCACTACTGATATTTGCAGCTTAATAAATCTTTACTGTGTGTGCCTGTGCTGTGTACCATAGAAGTTTAGCAACATCCCTAGCTTCTACTGTCTAGATACCAGTAATAGCCTCAGTTGTAGCAATCAAACTTTTCTTCATACCATGCCAAATTTTTCCTGGTAGTAAACAGCTCCCAGTCAAGAACTACTGCTCTAAATATGAGTGAAATGGGGTAAAGGGGAGATTATTCTATTTTGCTTTAAATTACATAGAAAGAACATGTATATGTATGTTCTTTATGTAATTAATCATTTAAAAATGAAGCCTATCTTTTTCATAGGCAAAATGTGAACTATATACCAGAAATCCACGGTTGCTGTAAATATTAACAGCAACATAGACGTACATCATCACAATACATAGATAACAGAAAACTGGTTCAGTGAGGGAAAAAAAGATACTTCACATGACAAATTATTCAGAGCAGTAGAGAAAGAAGAGAAAGAGGATGAGATCAGGGATGACACCTGAGTCTGTGGCTAGGAGAAATGGTCAGTTATTTTTGCCACTCACAAAGCTAGGTAAAACAGAAATAGGAACCATTTAAGCAAAGTATAATGAGCATGGCTTAGAATATATCTAAAAGAACTTGTCAGCCATCTAACTATACCTGGCACTCCTAGGTAATAAAAGTTATAATTAAAGATTCAAGCACTATCAATAGCTAGCTAGTATTTGGAAATCATGAGCCTTCAGGGAAAATAAAATTTCTACAAAGAAACTCTAACTCATTACTGCCAATTGAGAAAAGAAGACAAGCGGAGAGTTGAGAAACTGAAGTCAGAGATAGAAGAAAAACCAGAAGACAGTAAATCATGCAATCTGAGAGAATTGTTTTAGAGAATGAATGGTTGATAATCTCTTTAGAGCGCATCTTTATTAAAAAAAAAAAATTATTAGGCTCGGCCCTGTGACTCAGGCAACAAAGATGGCCAAGTTGCATGCCATGTAAAGTCTATGAATCCAGGTTTGAGACCTGGGTCCAGGTGGGGGAGTAGTAAAAAAAAAATTATAAAAATTTTATTAAATAGCATATTAGCACAGGAATAAGAGAGATGAAATAGATTTTATTCAAGAGCAAAGGGGGTCAATCTCAAAGCAGTACTCCCTGACCATTGCAACCCTGGAACTGGGAAATTAATAACCCTACAAATCACCAAAGAAGGCAGGCTCTGCTAAAAGAAAACCCTAAAATTTCAAGCACCTCTATGTTTCTTGTATGTTCATTTAGGGCTCCTTCAAGGCACCAGGTCTCAGAACCTCAGCTGTTCTCTGATCTCAGAAGGAAGAGTATAGGCTATATTCTCAATAGCAGGTGATTCCTGACAAGTCTCGGGGAGAACCTGGGCTTAAGTCTACCAGACTAAGGTAATTTCCATTTGAACTGTAAAACAAAATAAATACACACAGTCAGAACTTCCTTCCTTGGGCCCCAGACTTCATGCTTGATGCTACTTCTAACGACCAAGTTTCTATAATTCAGTTTCATGGATTAATTTGGGGTAATGGTCCATGGAAGGCTGGAATACAACATATCTCATTGTAAGATTCTACGTGTGTGAAACTATAAAATACAAAGAAGAAAACATAGGTCATACATTCCACGACAATCTTAGAGATGCCTTTGAGGGCTCGACCCCAATGGCAAGGGAAAAAAAAATAAGAAACAAACGGAAATACATCAAACTAAGAAGCTTCTGCAAAGGTAAAGAAAATATCAGCAGAAAGAAAAGTCGACATGGGAGAATATATTTACACATCATATATCCAATAAGGGGCTAATCCAAGGTGTATAAAGAACTCATACAAGTCAACAACAACAACGACAACAACAACAACAAAAAAAAAACAAGCAACACTATCCAAAAAACAGACATAAATCATTGATAGATGATTGGATAAAGTATACACACACAAAGGAACACTATTCAGTTATTAAAAAGATAAAATCTTGCTGTTTTCAACAATATAGATGGAACTAGAGGGGATTATGCTAAGTGAAATTAATCAGAACAAAGACAAATATCAGATCATTTCAATCATATGTGGAATATAAAGACACAAAGCAAACAAATAGACAAAACAAAATGAAAACTAATCCTTGGACCCTGACAACAGAACTGAAGTTACCAGAGAAGTGGGTAGGTAGATAGTGAGAGTTCAAAAGACCCTGATGGAGAAATATTAGAAATTTGATGGTGGGCAGGGAGTGATAGCACATATTTGATGAACAGTAAAGATGCACACCTAAAACTTACATAGTGTTGTAAAATAATGTTATCTCAATAAAAATACACACATTTTAAAGAAAAAATAAATAAAAATACTCCTGAGGAGAGATAAAAGGGAAGATCTGAATAGATATTTCTCCAAAGAGGATAACAGATGACTAATAAACATGAAAATGCTCAACATCATTAGTGATTAAGGAAATGCAATTCAAAACACACTGAATTATCATCTCATACCTGTGAGAAAAGATTCGTAAAACAAGTATTTTCCAGGGTATGGAGAAAAGGGAATCTGGTACCCGGTTGATGAGAATATAAACTGGTGCAGTTACAACAGGACACAAGATGATGGCTACCAGAGGAGTGGTAGAAAGCGGGGAGGGAAAGAGAGGATACGAGGTGGTGATAAAAGACACTAGAATTGTGGTGGCAGGGGTAGTGTGTAATACCCATAGACTACAAAGTCAGTCTAATATCTTAAAATGAGTATGTCTCTTTAAGCAAAAGAAATAATAATAAAAGTATTAACAATATTGCTTTAAAAATTAAAAAAAAATTGGTGCAGACACTTGAAAAACTATATGGTAGTTCCTTAAAATACTATAAATAGAACTACCGTGTGATCAGTAATCTCACTTCTCAGTGTCTATTCATAGAACATGAAAGCTTTAACTCAAAGAGACATATGTACCACTGTTTACTGCAACACTGGTTACAATAACTAAGATATGCAAACAACCCAGTGCCCACTGTTAGATGATTGGCTAGCGTATGTGGGGTATATATACAGAATGGACCACCACTCAGACACAAAAAAGATGAAATTTTGCCATCTACAGCAAAATGAAAGGAACCCATGCTAAGCGAAATGAGTCAAGGAAAAGGACAAACAGTGGATAACTCCACCCATATGTGAGTATAAGGAAACAAGGTAAATTAACAGATTAAAAATTAAAAGAGTGGACTTAGACAACAGAGGTGACTGTGGTTACCAGTGGGGATGGAGGGCGGGAGGAAGAGTAGAAAAAGGTCCAGGGCAGGTGGGGGAGGAGGTCCTTTTTTTAATTTAATTTTTAAAAGTTCCAAACCTGATGTATAGCTATGAAAACATGCATTTTCATTTAATAATTATCATTTCAAGATGAAGACCCCAGACTTGCATTACTGAACTATACTCAGTCTGGGGAGCTCTGAAAATGCAGGCAAAAATTAGCATGGTCTTTCTTTGGAAGAATGTCCTTGATTTTCATAAGGTTTTTCAAGAGAGCCTGCCACTCCAAATGTTAGTTATTGCAAAAGTATTTTTTTCTACCTTGGACCCTATTTAAGGTCATTCATTGCATAATTTGCAAGAACCATTCTAGACTTAAGTGTGAAGTCTAAGTAGATTATGTCATGAGGAAGTATGATGTAAGAGTCTAGTACAGAACTCGACAGAAAGATTTGCGTGCATAAAGACAGTTTAAAACTGAGTATATATAGAAATAGTTGTTAAAGCAGTAGGAGTAAATAAAATCCTTCCTCTAACAGTATCGTGTACTGAGGAAAGGAAACAGGAACTAGACTAGGGAACTTTAGAGGAGAAAAGTAGGCCAATGAAGAGGAGACAGCAAGGGAGGCTGGCAAAGAAAGGAGAACCAAGAATCATGAAATGCTTCACCAAAGCGGGGCGGGCGGGGGTGGTGTCAAAAGCCAAAAAGCATCAAGTTGTTCTTTCTCTGCAGATAGTTGGAGGGCGTGTAGCCCCGGCCTCTTGGCCGCGTTCCTCCCGCCCACGCAACGTCTCAGCCTCCACAGGCTCTGGCCACTAGGACAGCTAACACTTTTCAGAGAAGAGAGACCTTCTGAGGTCTTCTGATCCTCCACATTATAAAAGCACTTTCTGAAAGACACTGAAAAACGTTAAATACAAAACTCTGGGTGTGCCAAATCCCCATGGTCTTTTCCTACCACTTCTTTTCATTCCCAAACGTCACAAGTTATATTCTCGAGTTCAAAATAACGAATTACCAGATAAAACGAAGCTCTTCAAAGGAGCTTCAGCCTTGCAAATGACGTCCCAGACACTACTGGGCACCCTCATCCCTCCCCTTCAGGACGCATCCTCTACTCCACCTGCTCCGCCCAGTCGTGGGGAGTGAGCCCCCTTCACAAGGGCGGAGTCTCACAGGCCCCTCACAGCCCCGCCAGAGCTAGTCCTGAGCGGCCGCTAGAACTAGAGCAACAGCCTGGGCAAGAACACACGCATTCAAGGTCCGCAACTCTGCCAGTCTCACTACCTCACCTCCGGGAACATGCATCACCAGGCCGAGGCCTTTCCAGAAACCTCTGACCCCGCCCCTCCCTTCCCAGAGGCACCCGCAACAAGCCACACCCCCTTCCCAAGACCGCCCACAACGAACCCCGCCCCATCCCGAGACCGTCCTTAAATTCCCTGTCCCGACTGCCCCACTACACCGACTAGAGCGGTAGCTGCTGGTCCACCTGTTTTAGCTTGGGGCTGAAAAAGCTGAAAAACAGCACTTCCCATCAAGGATCTCTTCCAGTTGGGGGAAAACAAACCATAAACTGTTAAAGGGTGGCAATAAATGCTAAAAGAAATACGAAGTACGGAGGGGAATGAAGGCACAGGTTGGTGGTAGTCAAGAGAAAAAGGTCTGTCAGATAATGTGGTATTTCATTAGCTTGCAAGAAACACTGTACCTACCTGGGAGATCCGTCTAGGCAGGACCAGCGAGTAGTGAAGTCCAGGGTAGGCAAGTATTGTTGAAACTGAGGCAGCCTCCTACCTGGAGGATTGTGGAAAGCTAGAACGTGCTTGCCTATGTTTTCCTGGTCCCCCAAGCTGCCCTCCATGGGTGAGGTACAGATGTCCCTGACCAGGTAAGGATTGGACATGCCCACAGGCAAGCCACATGACTGCTCACATGTGAGCCCAGTCACCACTGCACACCCAGCAGTAGGGTGTTGGTGGAAAAGTAAAATTGGAGCAAGAGACAAGCAGTTCCACCATGCAAAAGAACTGGGTTTAGAGTTGCCACGTAATACACAGGATGACCAGTTAAATTTAAATTTCATATAAGCAGTATTTTTTTTATATACATGTCTCATGAAAAAGTATTGTTACCTGAAAGAAAAGCTTAACTAGGAGTCCCTTTTTTATCAAATAGGGCAAATGTTGGAGTTCAGATACCAATTTTTGAAACTTAAGAACGGTGCTGTGCCAAGTTATTGGGGCCTAAGGCAAAGGAAGGTGCGCCCCTTATGTACATGCTATTGTGTGCTTTTTAATGACTATGCTCCCAAAATATGAAATTAGTTGAAAATTTGGAAGTTGGTATATTAAAGTTCACATTGTTTAAATATTTCACTTACAACAAAAATTGGAAGTATAATAAATTTTATTTTCCTGGTTTTACGAATGCACATGATAACAAGATCCACTTTTGACCAAGTGATCTTACTTAGTGTTTAATTAACCTCATTTTACTGGAATTTCTTTTGTAAGATGCTACTATGACTGATATTTTATTAAAATTCCCTAAACCACTTCCAAATTTGAATAAGAATGCACTATGAAAAAAATGTAAATCAGTTTTAGAGGATCAAAACACAATGCTGATTTAAAAAACAAATTTTATTGAAGTAACATAGGTTTCAGTACAAATGACTGATACTATATGCTGCTTAAACTACTTCAGATGAAATATCCACAGGCTTTATTGAAAGAAACTATTCAAGAGGTTACTTTTTGTTAATCAGATATAGTCATAGAAAATAACTTCTGCAGAAAAACTTCAAAATATTGGAAGAATTTTTTTTGCATCTCCTTTTCTACTGAATTTAGATATAATTGCTTTAATTTCTATGACAGATCCTTTTCCCGTAACAGATACATCCAGGGATTTGTGCATTTCCAACTTCATTTTCAGATTCAGCAAATACATATATCTTGCTAAAGTTTTAATCAAACATTTTTAGAGTTACTTACTCTCATTTGTTATAAGCAAAAGGGTCAGAACTTCTGTTAAACACAGCTTTGTTATAGTCATAGTTTATTTTTTTTATTGTGAACCTTTCAATTTTTCTACTTCAAAATAACATCCCATAGCTAAGTAGCATAAAAATTTGTAATCTATTTGCACCAAGATATCTTCAGCTTCATATTATATTTTATCATTTGATGTTTCATCTTTTAATATTTGACCATCTCTAATTTGTGTAAAGTGCCTTGACTGCTTTTGATCTTTGTGTCCCTCAGGATTTGTGTGTTTTTGTTTTTAAAGGAGAGATGCAGGCAGGATGAAGGCAGGCAGGCAGGAAGCGAGAAGAAGAAGCATTTTTATTTTTATTTTAGTTGTTCATCTTGGTAGCCCTACTACCTAGACCTGGGATGAGAACCCAGGTCCTTGGGATATATGTGGACTGCCAGCTGGAGGTGGCTGACCAAACCGCTACTCTGCCAGGACATGATTATAGGTGTTTTTAATGTAGTTTTTAGAACAGGCATAATATTCTCTCATTCAACTCACAAAAAATATACATGCTTTGTACAAGACTTAAAGAGATTATATTTGAATTCATTAAAAGGATTTTGCACATTAAGACAATGAGCTGACAATCATGGGGTGTCAGGGGATGACTTGCACACCCTTGTATACACACCTGTTATATGTACCATTATCATAATCCTGACCTCAGAGACAGGTCAATGTCATCTTTTTCCAACTTATTAATCAATTAATAAAATATACCATATCTCGTCAGTAAAATCAAAAAACTTTATTCAACTGTTACGACTTAAGGCAAATATACTTAATTTGACACACTTGTTCACACGCCACACGTCTGGCATATACAGAGTAAGATAAGGAAAAGTGTTCTGCTGCGTTTATTTTAAATAGTGTTTCAATCTAACATATTTCCCTAATTGCATTGTGTTCTCCCAAAATTCATGTTAAAATCCTATTCCCAGTCCTTGGAATGTCGCTGTATCTGGAAATAGGACCTTTAAGAGGTAATGAAGGTAAAATGAGATCATACAGGTACCTAATTCAGTATTACTGGTGTTCTTATAGAGATTAGGACACAGTCACACACAAAGCAAGTAGTAACCATGTGAGGACACATGAGACGGTAGCCAAGGAAGAAGACTTCAGAAGAAACCAAACCTCCCAGCACCTTACTCTTGGACTTCCCACCTCCAGAATTGCAAAAAAAATCAATTTCTTTTAAGTAATACAGTTTATACTATTTTCTTCTGACAGCATGAGCAAACTAATGCACATTGTAAATTTATTTTGAATTTAATTACTAGGAAAATAGAGCAGATTCCTCTTTATACTGAGTTATATCAATATTATAATCAGTGTAAATTCAATTAAAGTAAGAAACTGGTTTTTCAGTTTTTAGAATAAACTCATCCTGGATACTGAAACAGTATCCAAAATATAACTGATAGAAGATTGAAAGTAAAAGGGCTAGACGATGATGACCATTTGTTTAATCAAATACTAGTCTATATCTTCATTTCATATACTAGAATTTTAGTGATACTACCTAAGGTTTACAGACCAAAAAGAAGTTTATCTTACCAGGCAACCAAGAGAAGACTGTAAATAATTATCAAAAAATGGCAAAGGGAGGGTAAATGGTAATAGAGGCTAATAAATATAGCAAGATGAGCATGTCTCAAATTTCTTAAGTGGAAAAATCAAGAGATAGCACTTTATATGATTTATAATCAGAAAAAAAATAAATGATACTTTAAACAGTTTCCTCTAGGAAGAGGGATTAGGAAAGTTCAGTGGGGGAGAATTCATAGTATACTCTTTTCATCATTCATTATTTTTCAGGCCATGTGCATACATTTTAAACTCTGATAACCATGAAAGCAAAATTCTACTTATACTTCAAGACCCAGATCTAAACATTGGCTACTGTGCCTGCTCTCCTGGTTAAATTATATCCCCACTTTCCTATACCACTTGGGTAGCAGGTTCTCTGTTATCAGACCTCTCAGATTTCACACATCTGTTTATGAATCGTTCCCATTACTCTGAATTCTTTAAACATCAAGGCAGTATTTTATCTTTGCTTCCCCATCAGATCTAGAACAACTGCTGAATGCGTGAAAATAGAAATTACTTTTTTAAAGAGAAGGCTTTGGGGAGTTACCACATGAAGGTTTGATTCTCAGGCCTTTCGCTAACCAGCAATGAAAACTCGTGACCTCAGGTATATTACCTAACTTTCCTGATCTTCTTGGATTACCTATGGTTGCTATGAGCTGAGGACTGTACTAGCTCCAGCAAACTACTAAATGCAGACTGAAATGCTCAACTCTTTGGTGCCACAGTGAACATGTTAATAAGGAAGTTAATACAAAGATCACTGAGAAGAATGTCTCAAGTTACCCTGCTTGTTTCGACCACACAGGAATTGATAGGCAGCAATACCTCAGAGATTCCTTAGTGGCTGATTCCATGCTAAATGCAGGAAGTGTTCAAGATGAATGCAGATCATCTGGTTATACCACATAACAAAGGAAGTTATCAAAGAAGAGGAGACAAACACCCCCCAAAATGTACTCTGGTTCCATTTACTAAAGGTTCAAAATCAAGGGAAATAACTACTTAAATAGGGACATAGACACAGGTAATAAAACTAACAAAAATTGCAAATGAATGACCACCACCAATCACTAAGCAATGATTATCACCAAGGTATTAGGGGCAGGGAAGGAGATGTGACCCAAGATGGGCTCATGAGGGGTTCCCGAGACTTACATTTGAAAATGATCTCTAATGTGGGTGGTGGTGACATGGGTGCTGTGCTCACCCTCATATTCTTTTAACTGAACATCAATATATCACAATTGTAGTGATATGTATGTATATATACATATATACATACATGTGTATATCTCTACATTTGAAAATAAGAAATTTCAAAGTATAATAGTATCACAGTCACAAATGAATATGTTCTCTCTGTTCTCTGAAAAGCATAGAAAAACTACTTCCCTCACTGTCCAGAAGAGACATTGAAGCTTCGAGAAGATAAGTGTTGAAACCAGGTCTAGAACCCAAGGTCGGGGTTTTGTCACTCAAGTATTCATCTGTAAGATGCACAGGAAATGGTGATCTTGATAAAAGCTCCCCAGTCTTTAAAAAACAAAAACAAAAAACTGCAAATAAGGCTCTTTAAGGCTTCTGGCAGGGACATTTTATTTTTTGGTTAAAGCCACATTTATAGAGATGCAATAAAAACAAGCATGTAAACAAGTTATCAGAACTTTGGTTCACTGAAACATCTCACGCCTTAAACAATTGAGGTACAAAGACACCTTGCTAGGTGCCAGGCAGCCTGATTCTGCTGCTGTCGCTCAGACCAGAGACGACACAGGCTAACCAGAGAGGCTGGGACTCAGGTCACCTCCCCAGTCCGCTCTTCCTCTGCTCCAGACAAACATTCACTCCTCCAGAGACCCGCCTGACAGGGGCTGGAACAAAGATGTCTGTCACATTGAACCTGAAGACATGGACTATGGGGCCAGGAAGGGGAAGGGCAGAAAAGAATGTCAGTCAACTTCTGTTGATCCACATGGCCTCAAGAACTCCTGTCCTCGTTCATGGAACCACTTATTGGAGACTGTGAACAGAAGAAAAGTATGTTACAATCTTGTTGGTTAGCCAGAATTCATGACTCCTTCACGATTACTTCTGCATTGGGCCCTGGGAGTCAGACATGTAAGCCATGGTCTCAGCTTCAAGCTGTTCCTAAGCTCGTAAGAAAGACATATGTGTAATTTTACCAAACTGGCAACACCAGGTACATGTGTGTACGGTGCCATGGAAGCAGAGCCAAAGGGCATCTAGCCATGTGGAGAAAGAGGAGACCCGAGAGCAAAGACATGATGCTGAAGAGCCCTTAACCAGGGAAGGGGATGGACAGGCCATGATGGTTCTGATACCAAGGAAGTGGGAACAGGATGAGAGAGACATCAAGGCATGAACCACCATGGTATGTGCTAAGGACTCCCGTTAGCAAGAGACTTGATAATATTGGGATGTCGTGAGTGGGAACTGAGAGGATTAAGAAGCATGTTAAGATTCTGGAGCAAATGAATCACCTAAAGTTATGTGTCACATGTATGTAAACCAAACACATACTCTTTCATAATGAATAAAACAAATTTATTATAATACACTACTTAAGTTGCAGAGGTTTTTAAATATAAAGTAATATATTAGTTGAAAAAATTCAAATTGTCTACAAAGTTTATAATGATAAGCAGCAATTTTCTACCTGCCCCTTCCCACCTCCAATCTGTACTTTCCGAGGACTTTCAACTCCCTTGTTTCTTCCTGATATTCTAGCCTTGTATTTCTAAATAGCATGCTTATAATGCCATTTCTTGACATTCCATTTTAGAATTCTTTTATACACCCTTAAAACACCTACTTATTCTATTAACTTTTTAAAATGGGTAAACCACAAGTTTTAGTTCAACTGTATTTACAATTAACATTATTTTGTCACCTAAACATTGCTCCCACCTAGTAGAATATACTGGTATTTCTTGTACAACTTTTTCTTTTCCTCAGACAAGAAACTGCCTTGTTTTGGGTTTTTTTTAATTTCCTTAATTTTCTGTGAGGCTATCACAGCTCTCCATGAGGTCCAAAAACTCATCTCTTTACCATCACCTCCTGTCATAACCTGGTTCAAGTCCCTCCATGGCTCACCACACCTGCTTCCAGAATAAGGCTCAAGTTTCAGTCTCTGTGATTTGGTACCAGCCTTGAGTCTCTCTTGGCCCCTGTGCTACAGGTATCCCCTTATCCAAGTGACAAAGGTAGTCAATCCCCAAACATATGCTGGTTTTCACCTGTGCCTTGTTCCATATGGGCCTTGCTTGCCTGGGTAACCCCTTTCCCTCTCTAATCCACTTCTCCCCAACATCTCCTCAGACCCTGGGCCAGAGTCCATCCTCTAGGGAGCCATCCTTAACCTATGTCTTGTACAGCTATTCTTTGTTGGGGCTTTCTCAGCTCTCTGGGTTTCTCTGAGTGATTCCATCAGCTGTCTTGGCACATGACCAACTGAGTGTACAGCTACATGGCTGGGTGAGACTTCCCATTAGCAAGAAAAAAAAACAAAAACCACACCTCATAGAAGGAGACAATCTGGCCTTTGTGAAAACTGCCAATCCAGAATCTAAGGCCATCACCATGCCTTAAGCTACTCACCCCACTTGCAGCCCACAAGCACCGGGCAGGCAGCATGTCTCGTTCGGTAGTCTCCTTCCCCGCTCCGCAGGAGATTGTACCAGAATACAGCTGTACCCTGAGAAGAAATAGCCTGTCAGACAACATCCTTAGAGACTGGACTTGACTCCAAGCACTAAAGAGTCTTCCCTGAGCAGACAGATCCTCATTTTCCCATGTATAGGGGGACCAGGCTCTGGGACTTCAGCAATAGAGAAATTCCCAGAAAGCATCTACCCTTCAGGGTAGGGTAGATATTTGTAAACCCACCTGCCCTTAAAAATTACTCCTCTCCCCATCCCTACTCCCCAGGTGGAAACTGGGGCTACAAGATTAGAGAGTTCAGGTAGAAAGGGACAGAGGCCCCTCATAGAGGTAGTCATGCAGTCTGGGGAAAGGGACTGGGGGATATGGATGAGGTCTGAGATCTGCTTCAACCTCTGATCCCATAACTTACCTTTTTAGGCCAAATTGCAGCCCCCAGATCAGGAAATACAGTGGCACCACCAGCTTCTACATCACTCATCTGGGAATAAAAGGCATAGTGCTTTATCCTTATACCCAAGACTCTCAGAGCAACTGAGCCACAAAGAAAATGACAAAGTGTGCAGATTACCCTCCTGTGGACATGAGGGGCACTCCTCTGAGCTTAGAGACATGGCATGGAGGCTCTGCTCCTGCAGCCAAGGGAAAGGCTCTTCTCCCACCTTGCCCCTCTCTCAGCCTGCTTATCTGTATGGTTCATCAGGATAGTGTCTATGTCACGGATGCTCCAAAGCTGAAGGCCTGCATGAGACCATATACCAACTCCCCTTGAATAAGAAGAACTGGAGTCTATCTTTGGAAAATGCCTGCCTGACCCCATACCCTGAATCCCCATCCAGTCTGGGCCTTGCCTAAGCCACTGTGCCCCTGAACTGAGCAGAGCTCCTTGATGCTTCTAATAACATCTGTGGCCCTCACTCTGGGCTCTGTTTCCCTGGTCCTCTAAGACCATAAAGGTGGACAGGGAGGATGCTCTATCTCCAGAGGCTCTGATTTCCCCCAAGGGAGGCCTCAAACTTAGAGGAACACCTGTTCCATGAGAGGAAGCTGTGCTTGCTTCAACTCATGCCCTGAGCACCACTTTCTCCTCTGGCTCTTCAAGTTTATTTTTTTACCTATAATGTAATAAAATTTGACGCTAAAAAGTATTTCAACAGGACATGCACCAGACAGACTGAAGGACCGCGCAACAGATACATGGTAGATGAATACGATAAAAAAAAAAACAAAAAAAAAAACCTTTATTACGGCTTCCCACATCCCTGGGAATCAAATCTAGACTTGTAGAAACCAAAGGCCCTGTCAGTCTCATTGGCCTCTTCGTCCAGCCACTCTCAACCCCAGCTCTGCCTGTGAGCCACACCAGCTTTTTTCTGTTTTTCCAACTTCCCAAGCTCCTTCCCTCTTCCAGGTCTCCAGACATTCTCTCCTCTGCCAGAAACTATGTTCCACCAACTCATTTCCATTAAAACCTTCGTCTCAACTGATGTGTTACTTTTCCAAGGGGGGCCAACTCTGAACCCCAGCCCTGAGCTACTTCTTCAAAGCACCTGTCACCATGGTAACTAAATAATTACCTCTCCGATGTTTAAAATAAGTCTCATATATTAGGCCATAAGCCCAGCAAGAGAGACCACACAGTCCTTCTTCCCAGCATGCTCATGGCAGGGCTCAGCACATAATAAACATAAATAAAATCTGAAATGAGACACCAAATGGAAAAACTGACAGGGGCTTCTCAGTTACTTGACAGTCTCAATGACTCTTTAGAACTGGCTGTCTCGGCTAAAGGGAGCGGACACTGCTCCTCACGTGGAAGGTAAACCCAATGGCCTGTGGCTACAGCACAGGCAGCCAAGTGGGAGGCAGGCTTCTGAGCTCCAAAGGCAGTTTTCATTTGAGAGTATCTCATGGCTCCTTCCTTACTGCACCCCTTCGAGGACACATCTCCCCAAAGTCCAGACTAGCACTGGACTCATCAAAAAAAGGAGCTAGGAGTGTGAAAGTTCAGTGGGTAGAGTAAAGTTGACTCTACTCCAGCCAAGAAATGTGCTGGGGGCCAGAAAGGCCCAGCACATAAGCAACATCCCTGACAGGGCAGGGGTCTAAGAGCACTCTGGACCCAGGGTCCCCTTAGGGGCCGTACACTGCACACATCATACTCACGTAGTTTAAGAATGTGGCCACACGATTCCCCGTCCCTAAACGCTTGAAAGCATCTCGCTCATGGTTCTATAAAATTAAGTGAGAGTGAACAGGTGGGCCTGGCCCAATACTTACATAGTTAAGAAACGTTGCTAACCTATTCCCCTCCGTTTTGAGGCCGCTGTCAAAAGGTCGCTGCAACAAACAACAACTTTCACCCAAGTTTGCAACTGACTTCACCCACCACCCACAGGACTGGGGCCAAAAGGACCAGGGCGGGTTGGGGGGCCGTAAGCGCGTACTCCATGTAACAGCCCGGGTCATGGCCGAGGCTGCACAGGAGGGCCTAGTCGGGGCACAGGGTAAAAGGGGCAGGGACAGCTTTCAAAAAGACCTAGTGAGGTCCTTTCCTTTTAAGTTGGGGCAAACTCGGGGCAGGAGGAACACCCCACATCACAGGGCAAATAGCCAGCTGCTTTGGATGACACAGGCCCAGGATTCCATATTTGGACTTCTCTAATAACCAAGAGTTGTCCCCGATGAGGCAGGGAGGCCTGATGTGGAGGATAAGGTGCTCCTAGAAGCTCCAGCTTTTCAAACCAGCTGGAGCAGGGCCCTCTGAAAGCAGCAGTGACTGGGGTCTTACCCTGGAGAAGTCAAAGTGTGGTTCATACTGGCCTCCCATTCCATAATTAGCAACCTATTGGGAAATAACAGCATAAGAACTTGTCAGCAGCATGAATAGCCTTGAAAACGCCCATCTTCCTGGAGATACCATTTCCCCAGAGATCAAAAGAGCCTAGAACCCCAAATGGACAAAACCCCCAAGAACAGCCTCTCTAAGGTGGTAACCATGTCCTGCCAGCACAGGCAGAGCAAACGTGGCAAACATGTCTACAGCTGAGTCCAAGTCAGACTGCAGTACAAATGGGGTTTCCCACACGGAACAACTGAGACGCTCCAGCCCTGCAGGAGCACTCAGGCAGCAGCAGAGGGAGCCCTTCTGGAGGCCAGGCCAGGCGGGGCCAGGCCTAAGCCCTGTCTGTTTGGGAGGTCAGAAAGTAATCCGGAAGAAAGTCAACAACAAACTCAAGACTGGGAATTTATTTTCCTTTTAAACTTATTTGGGAGCTACTCAGTGCCTGGTACCTCTCCTGCCACCTGTCACTATGCCCCAGGAGCTGTTCCTGGTCAGCCTAGGCAGGACAGACATACCCCAGCCCTCCCATGCTTTAGTGGTCTCTGCACCCAAGTGAAACTGCAGGACACGGGCTGCTGGCTGCAGGGTGGCCCAAAGCAGCGAGACTGCAGCACCCACAGCAGGCGTCTGCCTCAGCAACTACCAGGGGCTGTTCATTAGATCAGAAACTGTGAATGTCTTTGTAAACAGTTCATCAGTACAATCAAGCTCTAAGTCACGATGGCTATTTTAGCTGCAGTACAGAGAATGAGAGAAAAAGCTCAAGATGTAAAATCTGATATGGAAGCTGATGGATCAAGTAGCACCAACACTACTGTCTGTCTGGGAACAATGAGCTATGGCATCTTACTGAAAGTTGGCATTTTTTTGTATATCCATTTTGGTGATTCGAATAGTCAGGTGAGACATATCGCAAAACTGTCAATAATAGAGACCTATAGACATGAGGGAGAGAAAGGGAGGGTGGACTTTGTAAGACAGGATATCCCCCCACTGGAGCAAAAACCAGCATTTGGCAATGTAATTAGTGAAGAATTCGGGAGCATGATTTTTCAGAGGCCACAAAAATAAAAATTTCAATATAAAGAATCAGTGGATGAAAATATGCTGTTACCCACTGATTTAGCCGTCAGGATTAAATCGTGTAGGTATCATAGTTTCAGCACCAGAGTCAAGTGTGATTCCAAAAACTGCTGAAAGTTGAGCCAGCTCTAGTGATGCAGCTTCTTTCCCTACCTGGGATCTGAAATTTTCCTCCATCTAGCAAGTGGGGGTGATGGAAAACATAGCCACACTCTGCAGCTCCAGCAGCAACGAAGACAGGATTTTCCTGATGCAGCAGTTCAATAACCACAGTCAAGTTTAAAATTTTCTTGAAGTTCTTGCTTAATCTGTCCCTAAATAGTGTGTCATGCAAATTTAGGAATTTGCAGCAATTAGAGTCACCATTTGGGCAAACCTCAGTTCCCAGACTTGTGCATTTAATAACTAGCAACTCTATATCAAAGTTGACTTCTGGGAGGAAATACTCATTTAAATCTCTAGATGTATTGTTATACAAGTAGAAGAGCCAGTCATAGGAAACAAATGGGTAGTTATGCTGCTGAGGTCAGGGAGAAGGCATAAAAAAAAATACATTAGAAATCACTTTTCTGGTGAGGCTGAAACAGCAAGCTCAAGTATCTTTGATTACAGAGAATTCTGGCCGCGTGGCATTTCTCCTCTGTCAGAGAGGTCCTTATCCATTTCACAAGAAATCCTCAATGGTCCCTTTTCTTCCTAATGATCTAAAACAAACATAGCAACTTCAGCTGAAAGAACGGTCAACAGGTAGCAGAAGCAGCAGTTCCAGAACCCTGCAGTATTCCCTGGGGACCTTGGTGTGAGGCAGTTGGCTGGTACCTAAGTATTCATCATGCTGCAAGTAGTCCACTGGAATGAGCACTTAAGAGACCAGCATTGAAACCCAGGCTCCTATTCCACCCAGACCAACAGGATCAAAACCTCCAACGCTGCTTGACAGGCAGAGGAAATGCCAAGAGAGTTCCTAGAAGAAGACAGCCAACAAGCAGGGTATCTCGGGGCCCTGGCAGCTGTGGTCCGGATCTTCCAGAAGAGCCCTGATTCTAAGAGGAGCTCCACAGAGAGTTCTGACAGCATCAACTGAACCACAACGTGACACGAGGCCAAATCAGATGAAGCCAGGCCTGTGGCAGAGGAGCCAGTCTGAGTCTAATGCTGCTCTCTTCTCAGGCTGCATGTGAGGGAGGGTGCAGCCAGGAAGCCGACCAGGAGAGCAGTAGGTGTACAGGTCCTGCCCATTCTTCTCAGGCCCTTGGCTCAGGATCTGAAATCAGCCAATCAAGCACACTTGTCCTTAATCAGGGCCATGAGAGTCCTACCTGGCTTTGATATGCAGAGAGCAGCAGTCAATGACTTTAAAAAAAAAAAAAATGCTTCAGAAAGATATGAATCACAATAATACAGAGATGCCCCAATCACTCCTGCAACGGTGCCGTTCTCACACGTAAGAGGGGTGTTGGAGACATGGTAGAGGTCCTCTACTGATGTTCTTGTCTATAGAATTTACTTGAAGAATGGAGAACACTGAGCTATAAAGACAGATCTATAAGATAATCAGCATGTTTTTAAAAACTATGATGAAATTCACAAAATCCATCAAGATCACCTTCAAAATTGGTTTTCTGATTGCTGAGGCAGCTAAAGCACAAAAAAAAAAAAAAGAGTGCTGATTTACTGGATGTATCCACGCAAAAGTTCAGAGAATCTATTCCAAATGATTTTCAATTCAATATTGTAATGGGATCTGTGGTTGATCAGACCCAAAGGCCAAACTGAAAGGTAAAGGGTACAATCCTTTAACACATAAAAAGTGTGGCCAAACAGAGGACACCAGAAAAATGCCAGTAAAACTTCTCCAGCGGTGTCTCCGGTCACCAATTTACACCAGAATCTGGAAGTTAAGATGTTCAGAAAGGGGCATAGCCAGTGCTGATTTGAGCTGAATAGAACACAGGGTGCATTAGGAGCTCTACCAAAACTTCTCAGCATGGGGTGGCCATGAGTCTCTACAATCACCTTTGAAGTAAAAGCAGGAAGCCAGGGATCTCCAGGGCATTCTTTGGAAAGAGCGTTCATCTTCACCAGACAATGGGCTCAGGCCTGTTCTCCTACCAATGTATCACAGAATTCTTCATCTGCAAGTGAATTTGACTGTGACTCAGAACGATGACCTCTGAAGATATTTATAGCTCTCTTAGAAGTGTCCCTAGAATAACTCAGGATTTCAGCTTCTGTCATCAAGAAGACATGAATGAGCCAGTCATTCCCATCACTGATCTCTAGCCCCTAGTCTGATACTTCAGCACAGAGAAGATTACTCAGTTGCTGTTTGCTGAATATTAAGTACCGAAAGCTGGGAAGCATGCTTAATTCTGGTTTCCCAATACCGGGTCATTCCACATTCACAGCATTGTGCAGTCGTATAGCTTATTTACCAAGACTACCTAGGGCTGGTCCTGGTCAGTGATATTTGGGAAATTACTTAGCCAGAAATACCCCCTTCCCAACCCCAGGGCCCCAGAGCACAGCCATACCTGCAATAACTCTGCAGTCTTTACTGACAGCCCTGTGATGTGCTGCATCCGAAGATTTACTCGAGCCACCACTGGGTCATCATTCTCCTCCAGCCAGGAGCTGGGCCAAAAGGAGAGAGAGGGAGAAAAGAAGGCACAGAAGGCAAGTTTAGATGAGGTCCTGCACTCTCTCCCCACAGCCAGGACCAGTACTAACAGGGTAAGTGCTCCAAGGAGGGGAGGTGCTGGCAGGCAGGACAAGCTAAATCACCCTCCCTTGGGTAGGGACTGGGAGGTCCTAGAGTGTGGCGCATCCACACCACCACCACTGCCACCGCCACCATCACCACCTGTGCTAACCTTTTGGAAACCCTGTAGCTGGCGACAGTAAGGACACCCGTCTTGGGATCACGAACAGTAGCTCGTGCAAGCTGGAAGACAGGAAGAGAGAGTAGACTTATGCTTCTTGTCCTTGATTGTTCTCCTGGAGAGACTAGAAAAAGACCTGCCAGTGAGGCCAGTGGGGGAAGAAGTTTTGCAAGTAATGGCTCTAACCAAGGGTCCAGGATCTACAAACCAGCCCAAGACATGTGTCTGAGGCCTCCACATTCCTGCTCTGTTGTCAGACCCTGGCCACTGTCCTGCCAGTCACCGCCCATCTGAGCCCCGACTCATTCCATGCTGCCTGCAGAATTATGCCGATGGAGTCTGTTTTGCCCACCCCCACCCCTGCCCTGACAGCTCCCTTTCTCATCCCACCCGAGCACAGCCTGCACTTGGCTGCTCCCACCACCCCAGACGATGCTACATCCAAGTCTCAACCTTGAATGCACCTCTCAATTTGGTTAAATCCACCATCTTTCTGAACTTCAGAGCCTCCTCTGCCAAGAAACCTACCCAAACACTCTTCTATCCTGCAGCTCCAGCTCACACTGAGTTGCCATTGCTGCAAGGAGCCAAGACAGTTTGTGCTCCCTCGGGAGACTCACCTCCACACACACTTCACATGCACGCACTTCACATGCACACACTCCACGTGCACATACTCCCTTACCTACTGCCTCTCCCCACAGTCTCCACAGCAAGAACAGTGAGTGATACTCCCAGAAGGACCTGCAGCCCAGCTGGCCCCGGGGCTCCAGCTGTGGACTGTCTGAATGACCTCACATGGGTGAGATCAGAGATACCAATATCCCCACCCAGAAGCACTTCTTAATTTCAATGCTTAGTGCCTACTGTGTGCCTTGCACTGTGCTGAGTGACCAAGACAAGGCCCCTGCCCTCATACAACTCAGTTGAAAGGGGAGGAAAGAAAATAAGCTGGGAAGATCCAGCACAGCATGGTAGGAGCCAGGAGTGAGGTATGCTTAATGCCTGTAGGAGTTCAGCCCAAGGATTGAAAATGGTTTTCTAAGAGGGGAAACCCAGCTAAGACTAAGGATTTAGCCAAGGGACAGACTAGGATAGGAAATGGGAAGGAGAAGTGCAGAAGCCTAGAGATGAACATGGGTGTGGCACTATGACTGTGGATCAGAAGTCAGAGGCAAGAGACAGGAATCAATTGAACAGACAAACAAGGTAAGGCCTGGATGCACCCTTGTGGCCAATGAGAAACAGAGAAGGCTTTATGCAGAGGAGGGACACTCACACCCTGAATGTAAGACATACTGTAGACACCTCATGGAGAGTTGCCTCCAGAGAGGTCAGAGTGAGAACAAAGAAGCCAGGGAAGAGAGGTCAGGTGGGAGCCTGGAGGAGGGGTGGCAGAGGATACAGGAGTGGATGGAATTAGGAAGCTGATTAGGAGGTACAATTGACCAACCCATATACTGGTGCAGCATGTTGTGGTAAAATGGTCAGTGCACCGGGGACAGAGGCTCCCCTGATAGCAACTGCAGCCACTGCTAGACCCCATCCAAACCTCTGAGCCTTCACACTGGCCTGACGCCCACAAGGAGGCTCTAGGCAGCTGTGCTCTACTCCCAGGGACAGAAAGGGCTATTTTGAAAGCAGACCAGGGAATCCACAGACAACTGCCAGGCATTCCTCAAAGGTCAAGTTAAGCTCATGGGCTCTACTTCAAAGCAGACGAGCATCTGGCCCTAACAGGCTCTGGAAAAGAGAGGTCAGCTTGTGACGGCCAACATGTTTGGCTCTTCACACAGCTTCTGTTCAAAGACAAGTTTTCACAACATCACCCCCTCTCCACAGCCCCTGACACACACATGTGCATGCACACACCCCCAACACACACTCACACAGAAATGTTTCAGTGTCTAGACCTGAAGGACAGGTGAGGAATCTCTCAGGAGACTCTGGTACGATAACACCTCTCTCCCTGGCACTCAGGAAATCAGTTTTCTTCCCTGCAGGAGAGTAGGGGAAGGGTTGTTCCATGAGCCACAGAACTGGCTAGATGCTTCCTCAGGCACATCAGGGACACCAGCAACTGACTCTAAGTCCTAGATGTCCTGGTATCTCAAAAGCAAGGTTGTTCCACGGTGAGGTCCAGGGGCCAGAACAGGAACCTATTTCAAGTATGAGTCTTGGGCCTCCTGCCACTATAATTCTATTAGGAGTAGAGTAATAGAGGATTCAGCTAACCTGTCTCCTAATCACAGTGATAGAAGCAAGCGGGGATATGGCAGCAAGTCATCAAATGGGAGCAAATCTTCTATGAACCAGAAATAGAATACTGCACAACATATACACAAAAACAACAGCTAACTGCACGCTTAGTAGTGAAATGCCAAGGGAATTTGCAGGAAATTCAGGAACAAGACAAGGATGTCAGTTCTAACAAGAAGTTCTGGGCAGTTCAGTAAGAAAATAAAAATCTAAGAAACTATAATTCTGGGGAAAAGAAAAAAAAAATACTCCTTCTTTTCAGGTGATAATACTATCTGCACAACCCAAAAGAATCGCTCAGCTAAAACAAGTGAGTTGAAACTAGCTGTGACCCGCACAAGGCTCCACTTGCCTGCATGGATAATGAGACGGCAGAGCCTGATGAACAAAAGTGATCGCCAATGTACGTTCAGCGCTTAGAATGGGGACTTCGCACTTAGAAATTCAGGAAACATGACCACGAACTATATATTTACAATGAACAGTTCAGCACAGAAGAGTAAACCAATAAAACAACCAGGAAAAATAAAATGAGGAAGAAAAAGTGAAGTTACAACAACAAAACTACTTAGAAATAAACCTAACGGGAAGTGCACAGAGCTCATACGAAGGAAAATTTAAAAGATATGAATAAACAGAGAGACCAGAGTGCTCTAGGCTGAGAAGACACAGTACTGTGAAGAGGCTCATTCTCCTCCAAGTCCTTCATTCCCCTGCAGTCCTCATCAGGAGCGCCACAGGACCAAACCCGGCAGCACCTGGTGGCCAACTTCCAAAAACTCAACCCGTGCCCCAGTAGCCCAGCCAGTGAGTCACACTTCTCACAGTGGCCTGTGCTGCACCCAGTGTGCCCTTCCATCAAGGCAATCAGCTGTCCATGTTCCTTCCCCTCATCCTACCCTCCCTGGATGTGAACCCACCTCAGGACCCCCACAACAGACTCATGTTAGACACCAGAAGAGGCCGAATGGGTAAGAAACAAACAATCCCATGGCACCAGGGGTGCAGGACCTAAGGAGGCCCTGCAGAGACACCTACTTTGGGTTTCGCGATCTCCTTGATCCTCTCAATTTCCTCATCGGACATGACATCGTAGTACCTGACGATGTGCGGGCTATCCCACTCATCCTCCTCTTTGAAGGGAGCAATGAGCAGCTGTGGTGTCCTGTTGCCATGATGATACCTACAGAAAAGCCTCTTCTGCCTCCGGGGTGTCTGGGGAGCACAAAGCAACAGGGCCTCAGCAGACTGAGTCCTAACCCCTGGTCTCACACCCCATGTCAGTAGCTTCTCCCTCCCACCCCCACCCGAAGAAATCAAAAACCCTTCAGTTTGACTGGCATGCAATGACACCCCAACACATCATGCGGTGCTTCTTTTCTCCCAAGAAAACCTCACATCCACAAATCCCATAACAGAGGGTAATCCCTAACCCTTTTGTAGATGTGATATGAGTAGGTCTGAAGACCTGGAGCAGGAGACAAGCCGCCCAGGTGGAGAAGCTCAGAAAGCGCTGCAGATTCAGGTATGGAAAACACGCTCACATCCAAGCCTCTCGCTGAGGAAACCCTGGAACCCCAAGGCTCTCAAAGGCTAGAAGTACCCAATCTAAGCTCTAGATACTGCTGGGTCTTTACTGCAAAAACCATGACTTCCCTTGGTGCCTGAGGCACATCCACAGCCATGGGTTTCTTGACAACAGAGAGTAGAGCAGAAGCTGGTACCTCGGTGGAGAGAGGAGTTCAGGAATAAGTCAAAAGGACTGACACTCTGCCTGAGCCTCAGGGGAGATAACCTCCTGTCCTACCCCTCAGAGAATTCTCACATGCCAACCGAGCAGGAGCTACAAAGAACTGGGGAAGACGCTGAGAAAACAACCTACAGACGAAGGAACAATGTCTTCTCATCTTCCTGTCCAGAGCCAAAGTCTAGTCTACCAGTGGGGACCTGACCCACCCGTGTGGTGGCTCACCAATTTGACACCCTCCCCACGACACAGGCTCTCGTAGACATCCCTCTCGGGCAAGTAGTCCACAGGCCTCTCATAGATGCCCTCCTGGGGTGCTCGCTCATTTTCTGTCTGATTGGATAAAGCTTTTTCTCTTTCTTCCTCCAACAACTGCTCAAAGTACCGCAGGTTCCCTCCAGCTCGCTCATGGCTTGGATCTAGAAAAAGTAAAGAACAAGAAGGAAGAGGAAACCACAAATATCTGTTAGGTCATTTAGAAAAATTATGCTGTAAGCTGTTTCCACTCCCCGCAGCTCACTTGCACACAGATTCTGCCTTCCACGCACCTAGCCAGGGTTTGCTGGGTGGAACAGAAAAGCCCACAAAAAGAGCTTCTCCCAACTCTGGTCAGAGATAGGAGAGAAGCAAGAGAAGAGGGTGGATGCTTAGTCAACCAGAGGCAGCTCCCGTCTCAGGACTCCTGGGAAGCTCCCAAACACAGGTCCGGAAAAGCAGTCCAGAGTCCTGCCTCCTCCCCTGGACTTGGCTGTGTGACAGTTACTTCCGCCCCCTAGAGCACATCCACTACTGGTGACCACATCACATGCAAGCCATAGCTAGAAGGCAGGCTGACACACCAGCAGAAAGAACAGTCACACGACACTGCCACAGCTTCATCTTGTGGTCCTCAGAAGGCAAAAAGGCAAGCTTGGAAAGATTACTCTGGTCCTCCCCAGATAAGGAAACTGAGGCCCAAAGGTGTTAAGAGATTCAAGTTAAGATTATACAGAATAGGAATCCAGGTGTCCTGACTCCCTGTTCAAGGCTCTTACTAACGTGACAGAATCTACAAAGCTCTCTGCAGACGTCAGTTACAGCAGGACACTCACGCGGGCCCTCAGCAGACTCAGAGTCCATGAAAAGCAGCAACATAAGAAATTCTTTCTGGTCTGTGGAATTCAAGACTCTGATGTTCCCATATATTAGTAAGAAGTGGAATAGATGCATGTTAAAGACACTTTTCATCTTCTTCCATCCACCACCAGAAGGCACTTAAAGTCCCACCAGTTACACCTCAGGTTTCTAACTAACAGGTGGGGTCACGGTCACTGCAGCAACTCTGAAGGACAGCTTGTTGCTGACACAATGAAGGCTCGTCCTTGAATAACAGCAGTGGCGCTGCAACTGTGGGGTCCTATTTAAAAAGGGAACATGTAAGACCACAGGTGACACACGTCTGAGTGTATCCTCAGAGACCAGGCAAGCGCTAAGGCCAGAAGTGAGATGGGTAAGGAGCTGGTTGGCAGCTGGACAGGCCCGCGAGCAGTAAGGCCTCCATCAATGACCAAGTGACAGGTCACACTGGCTCAGTACCAGGAGTGTGGCCAGCAGTGACAGTCTTCTGCCAGCTCCCTGTCTGCATCCTGCCTTGTCCTATACCCTCCTTACCAAGGGAAAGCAGGCGGCGGGTGAGCTCCAGCGCGCGGTGCAGGTCTCCCAGCTGGAAGACGGCATAGCTCAGGTAATCCAGCACCGCGGCCTTGGCTGTAGTGCCCTCCTCTCCAGCATCCAGCTGCTTCAGCACCTGCTCCATCCACAGCACCGTATGGTAATAGTCCCCTTCATTGTAGGCAGAGCGGCCCATCCCGAAGCAGTCATCCACACTCAGCACTGCCTGGTACTTGGTTCCTGCAGCAGGCAAGACAGAGTCAGGTTCCAAAGAACCTCCAGGTTAAGGACAGAAAGGCCCACGTTGCGGAAATCCTGGGCCATTAGAAGAGGGTCATCATATAGCAGAGTCCACCAGGGCTTCAACTATATACTTCAAAGGGCTATTGGGAGGGTAGGCGCAGCTAGGCTGGCCCTGCCTTGGGCTACGGCTCCTCCAAGCCCCAGGCTCACGTTCTCCCAATGGGAAGGAGCCTTTGTAATGGACGCGCCCGGGAGACTATCAAGAAGTGGTGATGAGGAAGAGTGTGAAGGTCCCATGAGCTACACAGGAGAAGACATCTATCTGCTGGGCAGTCAGGAGGATAGAAAAATTCACTGAATATCAAAAAAATAGAACTTAGGTAGCAGCTAAAGCCATGGATGAGTATAACTGCTTCCAGGAAGAACCTGAGGAGAGAACAGAGAAAGAAACGAGTCCAAAGTCCCTACAGAAAAGACAGAGAGTACCACTGAGAAGGAACTAAGAGGTGGAAGAGACAGAAGCAGCGGGAGCAGTGTGGCAGATGAGGGAGGCCGGGCGCCACGGCGGCAGTGCCAGCTGTAGCCGTTAGGTGGCAGGAACAAGTGAGCATCAGTTCGGTAGGGCCTATGACCTTAGGTCATCCCCTGTGGGCTGAGCACTGGAAGTGAACAGTTTCAAGTCAAGAAGAAGGAAATGAAGTGTGTTAGCTATGGGGAGGTGCAGATGGGAGGGGCCATAAGTGTGTTCCTCCTCGGGGAATAGTGAGAGTAGGTCCCAGATCTGTGACCCTCCTGGAAAACAAAGGAGTCTCATTACAGCCCCATTCACTATAGCAGTCTGGGCACAGAGAGTGGTCTCTTTTTGACTGATGTCCAAGATGTAGCTCTAGCAAGTCTGAAAGCATGGCTGCAATGGGCTGGCTGTCATAGAGAATAGCTGCTGACCCCAGAGGCTCAGGAAGAAACAATGTGGGATAGAAAGTTGGGGAAGTATAAATACAAGATGGAGTCAACCTGTAGACCAGAGATTAGGGAGTTCCTTGAGCCTCTGTCCACACTCCATGGGATTCCACAGACCTCTCTGGCTCCAGAGGCCTAAGAACTGACAGTATAATAGAGAAAGCATAGAAAAAGTAAATACAGCTAAGTGAGCTGGACAAAGCTAAGTATATGTGAGCCTCATTGAGGCCCAATAGCTATGTGACTATAGAAAAGTTACTTAGCTTATCAGAGTCTTAGTCCCCTTATCACTAAATAAAGATAATACCATCAATTTCAAAGGATTTGGTCAAGAATTCAACAAGATATATATACAAAGACACCTCCTATGATCCAAGGGATGCTAATAAATCAGTAGCTATTATCAGTATGACTCATGGGTGCCAAGAATTTCAGGAATGGTTCCTAGGCACTCAGCATTCTTCCCAGGATCCAACTCCTACATCTACCCTCTGGAGAGTGCTTTCTGGAATGTGCCAGCTGAGGGGAGGGCTGAAGAGCAATCAGACATGAGGCCCAGCTGATGTGAGTGACAATACTACTTGTGCGGTGAACAAAGTTGCTGAGCAGTCAGGAATCTTACTACAATGGGCAAGGAGACCACGGGTCCACGTGGAACCTCAAAGATCACACACAGAGGAGGAATTTGGGCTTACCCCTTAAAGTTAAATCTTGTGATCAGGAACTCATGTAAACAAAGTATGTGCTTAAGATCACAGGGAGGATGATTTTAAGGAAAAAGCTGGAGATACATGACAAGTCAGAAGAATATTTTAATAATCTGGTTGAGAAGGAAGAGGCCAAGAGGTTGGAGTCAGAGCCTCCAAGTACAGAAGATGTTAAGATAGTAGAGTCTACAAGTCTTAGGATTCTGGCTTGGGCATGGAGGTGTGGATGGAGGTGTTTTTTGCTGAGATAGAGGAGGAGGAGGGAGGATAGTTCAAAAAAGAATGAGGATTTCAGTTTGAAACATCAATTTTGAGAAGCCCATGGAACATAGTGGAAATGTCCCACAGGCATTTGCTTATACTGGTTGGAAGGCCAATACTTGACAGAAATAGACCTGGATCATCCACTTACTTCAAGTGATGGAAATGGCGGGGCTCACCTTGAGGAGGTGAGGCTGGAATAAGGAGACATCTACACCCTTTCTTGTTGGCTTAGCGGACTCAACACCAGGATTCCAGTCCTTGACCAGCCAACAACAAAGTGCCTCTTTCTCCTCCAAACTGTGATTCCCTCTGCTTGTGCTTCCTCCAGATCCCACACAGGGGAGGTTGCAGCCCAGGCCTAATGGGGTTGACTGAATCCCGAAGTTTATTTGTCTCTAATAATCCTCCAAACTCAGTATATCTTTCTCTAAATACAGTGGAAAGTCAGGAGCAAAAAGGGTGTGTGTGTGTGTGAGAAAGAGAGAGAGACAGAGAAATTGAAGCAGAATGAGAAGTAGTCAAGATTAATGTCCCAGAAGTCAAGGGAGGGTGGGATATGGAGAAGAACTGGGAAATGAATGTGTGAAATGCTGCAGAGAAGTAAAAGAGCATTACGCCTGAAAACTGTTCACTGCTTTTACCAGCCAAGTAGCCACCAATGACCCTGCAGGGGCAGCAGTGGTCGACAGTGTAGAAAGAAGGCAAATTTTGAATTCAGGAGAACATATGAACCAAGGCTATACACCTGGTGGCCAAGTGGTTTAGTATACTGGGCACAGCTGACATACATCCCAAGGTCCCTGGTTCAAAACCTAAGGCGAGGGGGACAACCAAGGTGAACAAATAAAATAAAGTTTTTCTTCCTCCCTCTGCCTGCCTGCCTACTCGTCTTCATTCCTTCCTGCACCTTCCTTTAAAATTAAATAAAGGAATCAAGGAAGTGGAGAAAGAGTATATATGACTCTGCAGCAATCTAACTAGGTAGGAGACTGATCAGCAGAGACTCACAGGGACTTGGATCCTGAGGGGGAAGTTTGTGAGATGAGCTAGAACGGAGCCCATGTGCAAACACAGGGGGAATGGCACAGAGAGGTGGACACAGGCCCAACATGAGGGCACACAGGACACAGGCTGCAGATCCAAAGATCAACCTTGGACAGGAAGAAATCATGGGCTGGAGATGTAAGTGGGTCTGGACACAGAGCTGAGTGGGGCTCTGGGAGCAGAGGTTGAGGTGTCTTGCGCAGCAGACTCGATTTTCTCTGAGATGTAAGCAGAGAGGGTGGGGTGATACATGGAGGCAGGCACCAGGTCAGGGGTCAAGAAGAGGCAGCTGTCATGGGGATGGGGATTGACACCAACTGGAAACGAGAAAGGATCTCTGCCAGAAGCGATGGTGCACCTAGAGGTAGAGACCACCAGTCAGAAGAGGCTCCAACCCTGTCAAGACCCCACAGACACAGGCTGGACAGGCAAAGCCTGGAGCAGTGAATGAATTACCTGGAAGTTCCCCTTTGGAAATTGTGTCTGGGTCCAGTTTGTACGTGTCCTGAAGCCTCATGAGAGCCTTGGCAGCTCCCATTTCATCCTCGTCAGTGGGGAAGAACTGCCGCTGTACTGAGAGGTTAGCAAGAAAACCTTCCAAAGGAGAGTGAGAACAGGAATTACCTTTGATCCAGAGGCAGAGTTCCACCTGACGCCACAGAGGCACCCACTCGGGGTCTCTGGCTAATGCAATCTCCCTGTCCTTTCCCTCAAAGCTATGTCCTCCCTGAAGTCCTCTCTGATGGCTCTAGGCCATGAATACCTCTCATTTCTTATTCCTCAACTGTATTGATCCTGTGCTTCTCACTTAGATCTAATAAATGGAAACACTCCATACACCAGTCAACATGTGGGAGTCTGAGAGTCTTGACTCAAAAGCATTCAGTCACAGCTGGTAGAGACAGAAGGGTAGGATGGACATCTGAGACAGGCACAGGAGAGGACTCAGGGATGAGATGACCACTAGATAAATAATGAATCTCATCAAACACTGATGATAATTATTGAGCCAGTCACAGACTTTAAGCTCACGTCTTAGACTGAGGAGTTCAAGGGACAGAGGTGGTTCACTTAAGATGCCCAGCTGGCCACTGGTCTGTATCATTCAGGAAGGTGATGACAACAGTCCTAGAAGTGTTTGGTACTGTCCTCATCCTCTGGGTTGGGTGCAGGAGAATCTGACCAAGACAAGCACGGAGGTGGGGCTGCAAGAGCACTGGGCCTTGCTCTGCTCTCTAAAATACAAACCCAACTGAGACCTGCTCTGTGTTCCCTGATGGTTTTGCTTAAGACCACAGCCTGGAGTCTGGGAGAGAAGCCTTGACCTCAGGAGTACCCCCAAGGAGGCTGTTCTGAGACTCCAAGCTTCCTATAAAACAAGACACGCAGCTCCTGCACTCTCAGGACTCCACCAGGGGCCAGATCCTCCCATATTGATTTAGGGACTTTAATTCTGGCTGGGAACTAAGAATTGAGATGGCAACTCCAAGGTCACTTATTCCTGGCCTCTCCGCAAAGCAGCAGTACCAATGCCACCTATTCTTATGACCTCAGGTTCTAACACCCACTGCTGACCATGTCTAAGGACCCAGGGACCAGGAAGCCGTAACACTGCTTTCCTCATGGCGCATGGTCAAGGGCACCAAAAAGTTTAGAATCCAGGGGGGAAAATCATGTCCCCAGAAAAAAACACATTGTCAGTGTGTCCTCCTCATTTTAGGATCAAGAGCTCCAAGTCAGGGTGAAAAACTTGGGTGAAAAGCTCTGTGGGCCTGTTCTATTTCCTCTAGATAAGTAGAAGGTTTTCCAAAGGAACCAGATGTTGACAAAAGGGGTAGGGTGTGGAGATTAAGATGCAAGAGCCAGAGAGCATCAGGCAGGCCTAGTCTCCCACAGTGCAGGCAAAACAGCCAGTTCTGAGTTACAGGCCCAGGCAGGGAGGCGTGGATCTGGGAAAGGCAGTCCTGGCTTCTGAAGACAGTGAGCTCACTGGGCACAGTTCCAGCCTGGCTGAGCACACCAATCCCTCCCCTGAGGCCTCCCTGCCCCCAGTCAGGCCCAGCCCAGTCTGGACACATAAGCTGAAATGTCTCAACAAGAGAAACAACTAGTCTGAAGTTAATCAGCACTCCCAACTCAGGGAGAAGATGCAGTGAGTCAGGGGGCCCAGTCAGGGCTGGGAGTCAGAAAGGTCCATCCCCAGGCCTGGCCCACCATTTCTGGTTGAGAACATCTAAGAGCACAGAAAACACTGTAACAGTGAAAGCACCAAGAATGGCTTTGAAGAAAATGTTCATACTCTGACCTGAAAATACCACATCTAGGGATTTATCCTAATAAAATAATGATTGGTGGACAAAGTGGTATGTAGGAGCTGCTGACCATTTGGGAACAGTCCCACATCCAGTGCCCTGACCAGTTTACAACAATGACAGATTACTATCTAGCCACTAAAATCATGTTGTAGAAGAACATATAGTGGGCATGTAGGAAAGCTGGAAAATTCAGGAAAAATGTATATGCTCATGTCACACGTCTACAAACAGATGTATTTTATTTGCAAAATAAACATACAAATATGTTATAAATAAAATATAAATATTTATAAAATATAAATGGAAATGAGTATAGATGAGGCCTATGCTCCCTAGCTTGTCTTGGGCCCACCATCCAATTATTAATTATTCAAATGTAATTATAAAAATGTCACCACTAAAGGAAGGGAAAAGCCTAGAAAAATTCAAGAGATGATGATGATTATATGCTTTAAAAAAAAAAAACAATAACATGTGATTTCCAGGTCCCCACAGGATAAGGACAGAGCCACGGGCATAGCAGAGTCTATGTCCACACATTGCACGTGTCCCTCACACCCAGACCCCAGGTGCAAGCACACATACTGGCTCACCATCCCTCACCTGCGGCCGAGTCCTGTAGGACAAGGTCCTCCAGCGCGGGCCAATCTCTGTTCAGTCGCTTCACCAGTTTGTAGGCATTAACAGGGTGGGCCAGGTAGCCCTCAGGGTCAGCAGTTGACTTGTCAGTCAGGGATTCCATTTTGCTAGCCCAGCTGTAGAGCCAGAGAAAAAGGAAGACTAACATGCCCATTCATATAGGTCCTGATCTGTGGTTACTTCTCTGGTGAGAGTCAGGGTCACTTTCACCAAGAGGCAATAAAAAATAATTAGAATAACTCCCATATACTTCCAGCCTGGGAACCCAATGTATGCAAAAAGCCTCTTAAAAGAGAAAAAGGCCTGAGGTAACCTACAGGCCAGCCCCACACTGCCCTCAAGGGCTTCCTCATCTGAGCACTCTGGATAGATTCATTGGTGGTGGGCGGCAGGGTTGACTCAGGGTGGGTGAGGGAACTTAAGAGATCAGACACCTTTTAATCTTGGCGAGTTTGGCATCCTCCACAAGGATATACTCCTTCAGAGACTGCACTAGGTCCTTCTCAGCATAAATCAGATCCGTCATGTGCCCTGCAAGGGAGAGAAGAGAGGGCCATAAATACTATCAGAGATGAGTGCACTAGGGCACCTTAAGGAAGGAGCCCAAATCTCACTCTCTTACCATCACCCAGATGGGGCACAGCACTGGGGGATAACCACCTTAGGGTCTTCCTCTCAAGGAAACAAGTTCTGCAACTTTAGGTCAAAGGAGAAGAGAAGGTGGTTCCCTGCTCAGAATCACTGTTTGGTCCTGGTTTCCAAGAGAAAAATGGTCAGAAAGACCAGGCAGCCTAGAAGCAGCCTGTGATTCCCAGACATGGGGCCCAGCTGAGACAGCTGGCTCCCGGGACATCAGGACTTAGGAGAGG
This sequence comes from Solenodon paradoxus, assembly GCA_004363575.1. Classification (NCBI taxonomy): domain Eukaryota; kingdom Metazoa; phylum Chordata; class Mammalia; order Eulipotyphla; family Solenodontidae; genus Solenodon; species Solenodon paradoxus. Next base: position 95,966 of record RJWH01003455.1, read on the forward strand.
GAAACAGCAACTCTGCAAGCTCCACTCTCCACAGTTCTGGTCAATACCTGCAGATGAAGACATCCACCTTGAATGAAGACTAGCCAAGACTCAAACAGTGACATCTCCTGGCACTTGAGCCAAGAGTTGCTCAGACAGACAATGGTCCTGTGGGTACATACCAATAGAGGTGAAGAATTCTGCCTGAACGCAGCTCAGGACACCAATGCAGGCTGTCAGCAGTGTTGACACCCAAAGTCTCATGGTCTCGGAGGGCATTGTCTGTAAGGCATTCAGTGACAGTCACTGGATCAAAAGAGCAAAAAACGTACTTAGGTAAGGAGACACGTCACATACACACAGACACACATTAAAACCCACCAAACCCTGGTGCACCCATGTTCAGCAGCTAAGGTGCAGGCCCTACCCTGGTTTGAGACAGGCTGGGGAAAGATAAAACAACAACGAAATCCTAACCTAGTACACAGAAGCTAAGAAGAACATCAGAATGGAAAAGGTCAGGGTGCAGAACCAGTGATGTGTGTTTCATTCTGGCCCCGACTCTCTGAGGCCACATGTTCTTGAGAGAGACTGCCCTCTTGACTCCTGAAAACCAGTCGCAACACAGGTCTTGCATGGGGGACAGTCATCTCTGCTTCTAATAGTCTCTCTGTCCCAGATTCTGTCCGTCCCATCTCATTTTCGTACTACTTGTCTGTTTCTGTCTTTCCTTCCAACTCATGTGTCAGGACAGTGCCAGGTACTGGGGACTCAATCGAACACAGAGACTCCCTCCCATAAGGATGATGACAGCACAGGAGAGAAAATAGCAGAAAGAGAACTTGAAACAACGTGCTCCAGAGTGCCAACCTGTAAAATGAGGTATCCAGCAGTTGGCTGACCAGAAAAGGAATAAAAGTGCCCTCTGACAGTCTGCACCTACCATAGCCTAAGCGTTCAGGGGACTCTACAGACAATGCTCTTCCTGTGGGGAGGTTTCTCAACAGACACTCAAGAGACCATTCACAAATATTTATCAAAGACCCACGTGTGCCAGGCACTGAGCTCGGCACTTCAGACACAAAATGAATCAGCTACCCAGGGCCAGAACTTCAGGCTGGGCTGGGTTGCTGACACTGGTAAGAGGCCAGCTTCTGTCTTCTCATCAGCCGAGACACAGCCAGCCCAGCTCCATGGGCAGCAGGCACAACCTGGGGCAAGCCTCTGGGCAGAGGACCTAAGTTCACAACCAAAGCTTCAGACATCATCCCCCAGCTCGGCCACGTAGCCCAGTGCGTGCAGGACGGGGCCCCAGCAATCCTAATCCCTCCTCTGCCTGCACTACCTCAGCCAAGTCTCTCTGGAAATTTACTAGGAGAAAACAAGGAAAATAAAGGAAATACAAATGCTTTCCTCAAAACTGTAAGCCTTATCTGACTGAATTCTAAGTCTGAGGTGACAAATGCCAGCTCATCTTTCTTTTGTCTGTTACGGTCCATTGACAGTCACACTCACAATTCCTCACCATTTTAGAAGAAATTCTAACCCACTGCAATTCCAGGTGAAGCTCAGGGAAGCTCAACAATAACCCCCACCTCCAAAGAGGTTCCTATATCAGGAAGAGGAGAATAAATGATTAGCCCCATTTCGTCACACTCATGCCCAATATCTGCAGAGTCAGAAGCATGCCACTGGGGGCTGAGAGACATGCCTGATCTTTCAACCTAGAACCTGCTGCAGAGTAGAGAGTATTGGGCTAAGAGTCCTTTTATGGACTGAGGGCAGCAGAGGGAAGCAGGTAGCTTAGAAAATTTGACCATTTCCAGGCAAGCTCAGAGGTGGAGGCTGGGTCTTCTCTGTTGCAGTCACAGGTCTGCTGCCAGGTCTTACCACATGGCACCTCCACCCCAAGACCTCAGAAGGCCTCTCTTCTTGATTACACAGCCCCTTTCACAGCAGGTGGTGTCTGTCCCTTGCACCTCAAGAGGCTTGACTAGCTCAGGGAAACACATTCTGAATGTGTATAGGGAGGGACAGTAAATGCCCAGGGTCATAAAGCTGTTTCTGTGGACAGTGAGGAACCGGCCATCTGTCCGTCAGGCTGGGGTGGTGGAAAGCATGGCCTCCATGGGAGACCAGACCAGACATAGTTGGAAGTGAGGGGATACTAGCACTTGTCCCCAGCTGTTCTGCCAGCTGCAGTGTGTACCTCCTGAGAGGACAGATAATAAATTCATAGGAGGGAGAAGCCGCTCGGTTCCTTTCAAATCACCCTGGTGATACTGTCTGAGGTTCGTGCATTACTAAGCGTTACAACACTTAGGGAAAAGCAGTCATGTTCTTTCATTATATGAATACCAGCTGTCATTTCTCCGGAATGTGCTATCTGGCTTAGAGTGAGTCCCTCCACAAATCCCAGCCTGGAGGAAGAGCCTCAAAGAATCACAAATCATGTTGTAGGAAATGGCTCACCGAGAGTCTGCAAAGGGCTCCCCTCTGGCGGCTCCCACGGAGAAGGGAGATGACGGCTCTGCTGACCCAAAGCACGAGGACTCAGAGTGCCCCCCCACCCCCAAGTGCTAGAATCAATACTGATATCCCTCCAGGGGAATCCGGAGTCCCACTCCATTTCTACTGACCTTGGGCCCCAGAATGCTAACAGCTCTGTAGGAAAGGTCACCTAGTCAGGTCAGGATGGAAGGAGGCAGCATCCAAGAGGGCTGGTATCCCACGGTGTGGGACCACCTCCACTCCTCATTCACCAATCCCACTGCACACATGTACCCAGTTTTTTCTCAGGACAGAGTAAGTGGGAGTACATGTCTGCCCATGACCCCCCAAAGTATCCTGTGTTGCTGAAAAACCTGCCAGGAATCTTCAGAAATCCACGTTTAACAGGCCTGAAACAAGCAGCACCAAACCTCCTTTGATGAAAAACAAAGTAGCACCACGCCTGAGCAGAAAACCAAAACTGAATTTTATCCGAGCTGCATCCCCAGAGCTTAGAACAACTATCTGGCCCACTGCACCCAACAAGTAATATTTCATCACATAGTGGGTCAAGTTAGGAAACTACCACAGAAGATATTAGATTTCTTTCATACAGTGGATTGTTTTGCCTTGCATAAGAATGGAAACTGTATATACATTAACAAGGAGAGCAGATCAAAGCATACTGTGAAGTGAGAAAAGGCTCCCAAATAGTATGTATTCCATAAATCCATTTTTGCAAGGAAAAGTGTGTGTGTGTATGTGTGTGTGTGTGTGTGTGCATGTATGCGTGCACACAAGGAATATCTCATAAATGTTCTTGTATGTTGGCAATTTTATGTTTCTCTTTATGCTTATTAGTATTTCCTATTATTTCTATAAGGAATTCTATGAGAAATTTTAAAAATATATGCTTAAAATTAAAAACAAACAAACAAAGCAGACCCCTCTCAAATGGACTCCAAAGAGGCCCTGGCACCCCAAGTTTGGACCCCCGTGGGGAGGTCCTCTAAAGCCTGCCAAAACCCCAGTGACAGTGAGTCACCCACCAGGTGACCAGCACTGTTTTAAGCACAGGACTATTCCAAAACATACAACCAGAGGCCCCAACAAGCCTGCTCTTTGGAAAGGACACTTACAACCTGGCCAAATGGCAGTGAAAAGATGTTTCCAGCTGTAAACCAGCAGCGTCCTTAGCTTCTCCCCTTACCTCATCAGGCAGGAGCCTCTGCCAACCTCCCAGCTGCTACCCAAATGCAACAGCTTGAGCTTTAAAAATGTATTTAACAGCCTAGAGACAGAACATGGGTTTGCTGAGAACAAACAGATCTTGCTTGGCATTAAACAACAGATTGTGAAGGGGCAAAACCTGCTTGGACAGGGCTCACCTCTCTCCCTGGCACCTACAAGGAACTGTGCTGAGGTTGCCACCTGCATGCAGATGTCAGGCCCACAGGCTGCTGTCACTGGTTCCCCAGGGAGGGACAGGAGACACTCTCCTCACTCAATGTCATGCCTCAGTCACCCCCCTGGATGACTAATCCCCACCTGCAGCCATCCTCTCATCTCATCTGGCCTCCCTTCCTCTCTACAAACAGCCAGCAGGGCTTACTAAAGCCCCTCATCTCTCTCTCTCCCTAAGAACCTTCCGCCTGCTCTCTAGGGTCCTCAAGATACAGTCCAAATATCTTAACCTTAAGGGCCTTTCTGACTCTGTGTGACCCGGCCCTATAGCTCTCTCTAGCCCATCTCATGACTCAAGGTTTCACAGCTTCAATGACTGCCTTGCATGCAAAGTATTCTCCTTCACCGAGCGCCTACGAAAGCCTAGGTGTTCATCGGTGCCTGCCCTTCCACTTGCTCTATCCAGCACACGCACATGTTGATTTGCACTTCCCACTTGGGTACTCTCACAAGCACAGTCTCCTGCTTCAGTAACTAGGCCATGATGAGCAGACAAGGCTATAAAACAATGACACACAGAAGCTAAGTGGGTTCCAGTCACAGTCTTGGCAGAGACTTGGCAGTCGAGATGAGACTAACTCTGAAGGATGAAATCCACACACCATTATATTGGAGACATCAGATGTACAGCCTTACACTCCCTTGCCCTCACCTCTCTCCTGGGTCAACTGCTCTGCCTCAGACCTAGTGGCGAAGACTGCAGACTCCAAACCTCTGACTACCCCTACTATTCCCACACTCCAATGAAGGGCCACACTGCTTCCTCAGTGGCTTCCTCAATGGTCATCATGAGGAGCACAACTGAGAGTTAACTCCTCAAACAATTCTGAGCTGAAAAGAACAGAAGAGGAGGTCAGCAGATAAATTCCCTCTCCAGCCAGGCCTTCCAGTGAGAAACTGTTCTGGGGCCTGGAGTTTTATAGCAGTTGCTCAGAGATGTCCTGCATAATTGAATGACTAGCACGTGTCTGGCCAGCTCACTAAAGTACCACTTGTATGTGCTTCCCACCCCTCTCTCTCAACTCTTTTCCTTCCCCCTAGCTGCCCGGTGATTGCACCTTCCAATAAAATGTTAAGCACTTAAGCTCTGCCTCAGGCTGTTTTCTGCAGGAACAAGGCTAAGATAATCACTATTTACATTTCCAAAAATCTTTCATTTTCACTGTGGAATCCTCACCAAAACCTTGTAAGCTAGATAATCATCTCCATTTCAGATATAGGTAAATAAGATAAATGAGTTTCCAATACCCCTGACATGCTGCTTAGACTCAACCCCAGAACACACTTTCCATTAGATACTGCTGCCATTCAATCATACTCAGTAACAGCTATAGCCTCCCAGCACAAGGACTTCCCAAATGGGGAAACTACACTTTGACCTAGCAGAGCAGGCCTGCCTAAGTCAAGCACCTTACCATGGGTCACCCTAAAGGTTCACAGAGAAGATTCATGGGAAAGGGGAAAAGAGGGAGGGTGGGAGGGAGGAAGGGAGGGGAGGAGAAAGGGAACAAGGTAGTGGTGGATGACACTACAACTCTGGTGGTGGGTGTGGTGTGTGACACCCATAGACTGAGTTCAGTATCTTAAAATGAGTATGGCTTTGTAAACAAAATAATAATAATAAAATAATTATATTGAAAAGAAGCAGCAGCAGTTTCCTGGCCATTCCTGGCTGGATCCCACCAAAGGGAGAAGAACATGGCCCCAGAAGAGAGGAACACTGGGCTTCAAGCTCAGATAAGCAGTTACTTCAGCCTCAGACATCACTGAACTCACAAATGTCCAACCAGCCCAGCTCAGGACAAGACAGTCCAGTCCAGCAGGCAGGCACATTCACCCTGGCATCAGGCAGCCCTAGAGTTAATCAGTAACACCACCTTTTCCTGGCTTTGTGACTTCTGACAAGTTACAAGTCTCTCTGAGCCTCAATTTCTATATAGTGATGATAATGAGATGACAGATGTCAGTGGGCAGTCCAGCATCAGACATAATTTATACCAATCATCAGCACCAAGGGTACTGAAGGAGTATCAGTGGTCGACTACCCTATTGGCCCCTGGAGAGGAAGAAGGTTTACACAAGGAATCAGTGAAGGTGAAAACCAGGCAGAAACTGAGCAATCTCCAAGTCCCGGGAGTGGCAGAAGGCATGAAACATTAAATCAAGAGAGAATGGAGTCAGGCATAACCCAGCACACTGACCAGTGTGGGGTACTCCTGAAACAGGTCAATCCCTGGCTCTCAAGCTCACCAAGAAAGGCAAGTTCTCTGGCAAAAGGCAGGGTATTCTAGCATCTCATGATTCCTGTACCCGTGACCTGTTTTCTCCTAGATCCTACAAGTATTAGGCTTCAGGACCTCAACCACACCTTGGTCCTCAGGGGTACCAGGTACACAGAGGCTATACTCTTGGAAGCATGTTGTGAGAGGTCTAGAACAGAAGCTGGTTGTGAACAGACTCAGACAGATCCCATCTGAGCTGAACTCTCACTACTCAAATACTTAATCCTCTGCCCTACAATGACACCATTAGAACAAAAACGTTCCTCTAGGGCTCCACGAAGTCTAGTCTAGACTTTTCATGCCCCTCTGCTCCTCCTCCTGGGAATAGAAACTATGTATCCCTCGATTCACATCCCCAGCACAAATCCCAGAGACCACAGGAGCCGCCAGGCCTATCTGCTCTAGTACAGGCTGGAGCACTTCAAAAGTTCAAATTGCTAGATACGAACTTTTTCAGTTAACGCTCCATCCAGCACTCAGTCTGGGCTTGCACATGCCTGCATCACAGCCTTTCCAGCCAACCTCCATCTGCATAAAATTAAACTCTTGACAGATCTTAGGATCCAGGGACGCACCCACCATCCTAGTGTATGCTATCAGCCAGCGTGGTCACAAATCGGCCAAGGTCTTGCATCCAATCTCAGATCCTCCCAAGGATGTGGGAGGGCAGAGTCAAAAAGTGAGGCTCTCTTGAGACCTGAGTTGACCCCAGATTCCCTCACCCCACTCACTCCTCAGGGCTGTACCCATGTAGTCTCTCCTTCTGATGAGCGTGTGGTCAGCTGCCAGCTTGGAACAGCAATCTTAGAGACAGTACAAATGACCCACAGGCAAGGACAGCACCACCACCGTGGTCTTGTCTACTCCCTCCCGATTTCAAACACAGGCACAATCTAAACAGAAGCCAGGCACACAAGAGGTACTCTAGGAATGAACAGAGATGTATGGCCAATGAAACCAGTGGCAAAGTAGGTTTCCCCTTGGGCAACCCATTTCAGAGCTGGCAGCACAGTAGAAGGACCTATCACAAGCCACAATCCCTGCCTCGTCACCACCATATCTGCCTGCTGACCTCGCAGAGAAATAAGGCCCCACTATGACAGCATCTCTGGGATGAGGCCCGCAGCCAGCTCACTCCATCCTTGCAACGTGGCATCTTTGGCTGCACCACAAAGTGGACAAACTTGGCCATCTGAGAACAAGAAAGCCCTACAAGGAAAGAATTCAAAGCCAAAATATCTCTTAGGGCATTCTCAAAGAGTCCAGATTTTCCAGAGATCCTTTGTCCACCAAGGACAGATTTTGAGACATCTGAGAATACCCTAAACTACAAAGTGATGACTCCCAACCTTTGCTCTCAAGGCCAAAATCTCCTGCAAGACAGTTGAGGCTGTCAGGCCCCCGATGGTCTATGTGAAAACACACATGTCAGTGTTCACTCTAAGAGACATCAGTCTCAGTGTTGGGAGGGACCTAATGCTCTTCTAATAGGTGTCAGACTAGAATACAGAGAACAAGGGCCCACCTATGCTCTCCTGAAGCAGGAAGTGCTCTGATCATGCTCATGCAGCAAAGGTTCAATGGGCACCCCCACAGGGAGGGCACCCCCACAGGGAGGGCACCCCCACAGGGAGGGCACACTCAGAGCTCTTGCAGATAGTCTGAGGGCAGCTACTTCATGAAATGGCCCTTCTCCCACCACTTACTTTGACTAGAGTGCCCATGTCTCTTCCATTCATTAAGTCCCTCTCTTCACCCTCCATCAGACCACTTCAGCTCATGGGTCACTTCCTCCAGGCATCCCTCTGACCTGAGGCCTTCTGTCCTCCACCAAGTCCCCACTGCACGTCCGGGCCAGCACCACACTCACCACACTGCTCTGGGCCTGGACTTTCCTGTCTTCCACTCCGTCTGGCCCTCAGGCTAGCAACTGCGGCTTCCGACACACAGAGGTGTGTTTGTTGCGTTAACCAGTTACCACAGGTCTCCCAGCGGCTGAGGGAAAACGCAGGCTGGAAAGGCTGTCTGGAGAGGAGGAAAACTCACCCAGCAGCCCCTCCTCGGGGCAACAAGCTGGACCCTGAGGGCCAAGACCACACACTGCCGGGCGGTGGAGGAAAGGTGGACTTCACTAACGGCGAGCGGCCCCTGCGGGCCTGCCGACGCCCCGTCTCCGCCTCCGACCTCTGGCGGCCCTCGGGAGCCGCCCCTTCCCCGGGAGCCTGACTCCTCCCGGCAGCAACTTGCCCACCCTGCCGGCACGGACGCCCAGGGCACCGGCAGGAAGGGCGCCGCTGACCTCACCACCCCGCGCTCGGGGAGGGGACGCAGGCGGCGGCGCGGCAAGTCAGACGGGCGTAGAAACCGGGCGGAGGACGCGGAGCGACAGCCCGACTCCGCTGCAGGGGGGCGGGAGGCGCGACCCACGCTCCCAACTCCCGACCCCGCGCAGGCAGAAGGCACAGGCGGGCGAGCCCGGCCTGAATCTGAGCCCGCGGCGGCCGGGCCGGGGTACCGCTCACCTGGACACGCGCAGCCTTCGGCGTTTCCAGAACCTCCCGCAGCGGCGCGGGGCTCGCTCGGCACCTCCTCCCGCGGCGGCTCCGCCCCCCCGGCCCGGCCCGGCTCCGCCCGCTTGAGCCGTCGCCACGTCCCCACCTCCCGTCCCCGGGCGGGCGCGGCCACTGACTCCGAGAGCCAAGAACCTCGGCCGGGGGTCGTGGCGGCCAGTGACCCCCCGGAAGGCCCGACCACCGACGCGCGGAGCCGGGAGCCGGGAGCCGGCTTCGTGCTGGGCTGGAGCCGGCTGCCTGAGCCCTTCATGCCGCGCGCCGCTCGCCGCACGTACACGGCGCCCGCCTCCCCTCCGCCGGCTCCCACCTGTGGGACTGGGCCGCCTCCGCCCCAGCGGCTGGACTGCTGGGAAAGGACCAACCACCCCATTCTGTCACCGGTGCTGTGGCGGCAGCGTCCTTGGATACTGCCAGACTCCCGGGGTCTGAGCGCACCCTGGTTCCTTGGTAGCCTTGCTGTGTAAGGGACTCTTGCGCCCAGTATCACCACCTTCAGGTTACCAGGGACTTGGGGTTCACCCGCCACCCGAAGCCGGGGTGTCAGGGAGGAGGCAGACCAGCAGAGAAGGTCCTGAAGAAGACTGGGGACCTGGTGTCCAACCCCAGGGCCAGACTCACAAAGGGATTCAGACTGTTCCCAGCGCCCAGGTCGGACACTTTCTGGTGATGTATGTGCAGGTGGTAGGTTGATGAGAAGGGAGCCCATCAAAAACTGTGTAGCTGATTGGAGGGGCGCGAGACTGGCACACTGGGCAAACTCATAGTTTGCCCAAACCCTGCTACACAACACTAGAAAACAGTACTCCTCATTCAGCCCGGCCGGTCTGCCAGGGACTAGGAGGCGGCAAACTGAAGCCTGAGCTGAAGACAGCCCTGGCGGCCGAGCAGGTTCCCACGCCTGCTCTGTGAACCTTCCTGGTCATGAATGAGGGGAAATGCGGTCTGAAAATCTCATCAGGGAGCTAGCCCGGAGTGGGAGGTGCCCAGCCTGCCCGGACCATGTGTGGATATTCCCCATGGCACACTGTCTAGGCTGGCAGCCCAGACCTAGGGAAGCACCAGGGCAGACACAGAAATATACAAAATATACATAAAATTCTGAGCCAGCCTGCCTCAGTCACCAGTCAAAGCTCGTCAAATCAAACATTCCTACAATGGCTACTTCCTGTTATGCCAGGGGAGCCACCCTGTCTGCTCAGACTCTCCCATCCTCTCCCCTTCCTCAGGAGCTTGCCCTGTGGATCAGCCTTTTTCCTGAACATTCAACCTCCCCTCAACTGGATCCTTCCCTTGACCTATAAATATGCTCAAACATCTACTACAGAAACAAAACCATTCAACCCCATCAACTACTGAGCATCTCTCTCCTTCTCAGCCATAGCAAATTTCCTCAAAAGAGGCCTCTAAAGGACTTCGAAGTCCCTCACAATACCAAACCAGGTTGAATAAAGTCTCTATAACCTCCAAGTCTAAATTCAATAGCCTCTCTTCAGTCCCCATTTGCCAAAGTCCCCAGCGCCATTTGGCACTCCAATAGCATTTGGCCATTTCCTCCCAGGCACACTCCCTTCCCTTGGTTTCCACCATCTTCTCGGGGCACCTCTGCCCAAGCTTCTTCTTGCCCCTCACCCAGCAAATCCTCCTCTCCCCCTTCCCCATTAGTCAGTAAAGGCTGGGGGTTCCTCAAAACTTAAGTCTAGATGCTCTCTCTCCGTTCCTCTCCTCTAATATTTCTTCCTATACACAGAAGATTGACAAAGGCCCCTTTTTACACTTGCCCTGTTTCCTGAGCTCTAGACCACTGACTGCTAGATCTGCAAGTCCACCTCAGTGTCCACAGGCACATGTCCAGCCCTGAGTTTCTGCTCTCTCCCCTGCCCCCACGTCACATGTACCGGATTCCCTGCTTTACTGAAGGATCCACCTCCCACAGGCTACCTCCAGCCTACTCAGTTCTACTACTGAAATCTGTCTCTAACCCATCCATTTCTCACCATTCCTTTTTACTTGAATGATGCAACAGTCTTCTGTCTGACTGCCCCCTCATTCTTGTTCCCTCCCATTTCTCCTCCACATTGGAGCCACAGGGGTCTCCTCAAAAGGTAGATCTGAACCCATCACTCTCAGCTTCGTAAACGGCATTGTCCTCAGGAAAAATCCTAAAAGTGGTCTATCAAGCCCAACATGGGTGAAACCCTGCTCATTTCTCAAGCCACACTGACCCTCCTCCAATTCCTCTAATAATTCTTCCTTAATGCCCCAGTCCTAGGCCTTTGTATGTGCTATTATTTCTCTCTAGAGAAGTTTCCCCCCTCTCCAATTAAATTCATTAGATCCTCTTAAAAATATTTTCCTCACTTCCCTGACCAGGTCAAATTTCCTATCACAGCCTCTCCTGCCCTCTATGCTTTGTAACACTTGCCACAGTTGAGATAGTTGAATGTTTTCTTGATTAATATCTATCTCGTCACTGACCTGGGAGCTCCAGGAGTATTGAAACTTCATGCGTTTTGTCGATCATCATATCCTCACACCCTATGACAGAACTGGGTTCAATAAATATATGCTGGTGCACCCTGGTGGAGCAGTGGTTGAGTCAATCATCTCCAAAGGAACAAGCCACATACCCCTGGGTTTGAGCCCCAGCGCCAGGAAGAAGTAGCCAGTGTGAACAACTGAATAAAAATAAAATAAAGATGCCTCTTCCTGCCTGCCTGCCTACTCACCTTTATTCCTTCATCGTTCATTTAAAAAAAAATTTTGCTGACTACATGAAGTGATGGATTACCTCCTTAATGTCTTGCTCTACACAGTAACAGATAAAGGCATAAGTAAGCCCTCAGTAGGGCTGCAAAGTCCTGGAAAATCAGTCCTTCCTCATTGGTCAGATTTCTTCCTAGGAATCTGAGGTCTTGAAAGAAGACAGGATGTACTGAGAGTCATACCTCCTTCGTCTCCTCTGTCCACTGCCTTATAGGAGGCATTCATTCATTCATTTATTCATGTATGTCTGTCCTCCTTGCCCCCACCCAGCAGATGCTATATCTTTCCTCTGCCTCCTCCACTTTCCCCACGCAGCCCTCAGCGTATGGCAGCTTCAGACTCCAGTGTGGGCCCCTGACCTCATCATTTCCTAGGGCAACTCTAACAAAAGACCACAAACTGGGTGTGTTACACCTACAGATGTTCATTCTCTCACAGTTATGAAGAGCAAAGTGCTAACAGGACCATACATCCTGGGAAGGCTCTTGGGAAGAATCTTTCCTTTCCGCTTTCAGCTTTCAGCACCTCAGGTTTTCCTTAGTTCGTGTCCACATCACTCCAGTCTGTCTCCCTCTTCACGTGGAGACAGTTTCTCTTCTATGTGTGAGTCTTCTCTGTCTCTTATAAGGATACTTGTCACTGATTTTAGGGTCCATCTCGGTAATCAAGGTACCTCATCTCACAGTCCTTAAATTACATTTCCAAAGTTCCTTTTTTAAAAAAAATAAGTTCACATTTACAGGATTTAGATATAAGGACATGGGTGTATCATTTTAGGGACCAATATCCGTCACCTACACCTGACGGTCCCTCATGCCCTCCAGGGACTACGGGGCTTGTGTAAATCCACATTCTCACTTCTGAATCACCAGTCCAGGCCCACTCCACACCCGCACAGCCCTTTCTCTGCGGCTACTTGAGGGGCAAACTCATCTCCCCACACCCTAGCTTACAACCCCCCAAACCACTTCTGCTTCAGCATTTCCTGTATCTCAGAAAATAAACCTACATCTACCAGTCACTTCCATTCTCTTCCCCACCACATTCCTTCACCATTGTAGATCTTATCTGAAGGATTTATCTCAGTCAATTTATTTCTCTTCAGTCCTGCTATCACTACCCAAATTCAGGAAATCACCTTCTCTCAGTTGGGCAGTCTATTATAGCTTCTACTCTGCCCCTTCGACCCTGACTCTATAGGTAGGGTAATATTTCATAATATGATTCTTATCATGTCATTTCCACACATAAAACCTCTCAAGGCCTCTATTGCGTACAGGCTCAAACTTGGTATTCCAGCCACCCTGGGCATTTTTCAGCTCCCTGGCTTGGATTATGTCCATGCCAGGAACACTACTTTCCCAAAATCTTGTTCCCTCTGAAAGTCTTCTCATGGATGTTTTTCATGCATACTACCTGACACCTTTCACAGCTACTCCTTCACTACCTTCCCTTTCCAAGACTGGGAGCTGCCTCTGTCCTGTTCAGTACAGCTTTTAATAAATCAACACCCATCTTGAATGGCTACATCACACTCCTTTTCCCCAGATCCATCTTGAAAACAAAGCCACACCTCCCTTCCAGTAATGACTTTATAGCATCCATTCATGCATTCATTCCACAAACATTGCTGGGCATTAGTTGAGGCCCTGACTCAGAATTTAGGGACCATGAATGTTGAGGGGTCTCTGTCTGGTGGGGGAAAGTGGCAGGTTAACAGAGATCTAAAGGGGATTACAAAAATATCTCTGCTAGGTAGACAGGAAACTAGATAAATGGGAACGTAGGTAGGGTGCGTCCCTATCCTCTAAACAGGGCCCTCCTCAGTCTACGTGCCTCAGTCCACCACCATCCCAAATCACCAGAGATCCCTATCCTAGGAAAGGAGAGAGGGACAGCCTCCCTGACGCTGATGACTTCTGCAGGCCCTGGCAACCACCGCAGCAGCTGGAAGCCTGGCCGAGGTTTATGAGTTCCTGGTTCTTCCAGGGAAGAGCAAGGACCCTGAAGGCAAGGCCTCACAGAGGGCACCACATATGTTGATATACATCTGTACCTGCAGCACATTCAACAGACAGCTGTCCACTGAACAAACCATCTTCTCCAGGTTCCTCCCTTTGGGAATGGAGGGAAGACTGAGTGTGTCCCAACCAGAACTTTGACACCAGTCCCGACAGAGGGCAGGAGGTGTAGCTTCCCTGAGGCCATCTAGTGGTGAGCCTGCTGCTTTGCAGTAGGACCTCCGGCCTCATCTGATCTTCCCGCCTGCTGCAGATCCTAGAGCAGGGAAAGACAATCTGGCAGAATCCTGAAAAGTCTGTAGTCCAGCCCTCAACAGGGCCAAGTGGGTCTGCAGCGAGTGCCCCTCCAAGTCCCTGAGATCACTGGTGCTGCAGAAGAGGAGACAGGGTTTCAAGTCCCCTCCCAGATGCCTCCCCCTTAGACTACTACAGCCTGACCAACACAGCTGGCAAATGCTGGACTGTCATTACAAGGTGGGGAGACGTGTCCAGGACCTCCCAGAGCTGTAGTTACCCAGCGGGTCCAGAACTGACCCTTATGAGAGAGACAGCTGGCATAGATATCCATATCCCGACGCATGGCACCTTCCCTCCTTCCACCTTGGACAAAGTCTTCTGGCCTGCAAATGCCCAGAGGACCAAAAGTAAGCTAGGGATGGTGTTTAAATATTCTGATATCAGTGCACCCTGGTAGAATAGTAGTTAAGTCAATCACTTCCGAAGGAGCGCGGGCCACAGACTCCTGAGTTTGAGTCCCAGGTCTGGGGGGAAACAACCCAGTGTTAACAACTAAGTAAAATACAAAGTGCTTTTTCCTCCTCTCTCTTCCTTCCTGCCTGCCTACTCATCTTCATTCCTGCCCTTTCCTTTAAAAATAATTCTGATATTTTGATGTATACAGTATAAAGCACACTTTAAAAAATATTATTATTAAAACACAGCAATCCCATCCCTCCTCCCCCAGCCTTGAGACCACATTGGGTCTGTGTAGGGATAAAGGATGGGTAAGGATGAGCTAAGGGCTGGAGGATAGCTATTGGACATCTGACTCAAATATTGTTTAAAAAGCTGAAAGTACAGTGATTTTATCATTTTTTTCAGACCTGTCAACATGTCAGATAGCCAGGAGAGCAGAGCGTACAGGAGAAATAAGAGGAGAGGCTGTAGAGGTCCCAAGGGCAGAACATCTGAGACATCAAGGACCACAAAATGTGTTTGGATATGACACTGAGATCAGGAAGCAGCCACCCTAGAGTGAAGGTCAGGGAGGCACAGAACTTAACTTGAGGCATAGGAAGAGCACGCTGTTTGCCTACTGTGCAGGAGGAGGGAGAAGGAGGAAACTGGAGGTGGGTGGGGAGGGGACTGGTGCAATCTAAACGACAGCTGATGGTGGCCTGAGCTGAGGGATAGTAATGTAGACAGAGAGAAGTGGGTAGATGTCAAAATTAATGAAGAGGTAAATAGGAAGGGTTTTGTTCATTCGCTCATTCATTTATTCCACAAACGTTGATGAATGCTCTGCATCCTTCTGAACTCCTCTTCACTCCTCCAGGTCTCTTCACTGTCAGCTCCCTCAGCCCTGTCACTCCAGAGCAAGTCCTGCTAAAGGAAATCAGTGACAGCAACATCATTCAGGGTGGGAGAGGGAGGAGTGAGTTGGTTACCCCACCCCCCACCCCAGAACAGTTCTAAGTAATGGCAACATAAAGTCTTTGCCACAAGTATATTCAATGCATAACTAATTGTATGGCAATTTTGTTGTAAAAGATTAAATAAATGATTGACAATTTGGTTGCAAGTTTCTTCCAGCTAGTGGCATTATTAATAAATTTCTTGAATGGACAGAGAGTAATGATTTGCTCCAAGAGCTGCTTTTTGTTTTTTTTTATTTTGAAATGTACTGCATTCAAGGAAAAGGAGACAGAAAGCCTTGAAGATTTAAAGTTGAACCCATATTTCCCATAGAACTTTGGAATGTCAATCAACAAACATGACAATATGCCAAGAACAAGTGACCATGTAAAAGGCTTTCACAACACAATACCGAGCTCAGTTACACATATGCATCCAAGTTTAGCAACTATATTCATCAGGAATTCTTCTGTGGGCAGCTAACAGGAATTTGATTCTTCCTTTACCTCCAATAGCTAATAATGCATGGTAAATTTGGGAAAGAGAGCAAACTGGTGTATCTGAATTAGGTAAATAATTGATCATTAAAGCTCTCAATAGCTATTGTAAATTACTAGCCATCTCTTTTATATTTTCTATAGCTTGGTAAAAAAGTTTTGATTTTGATTCCCACTGAAGGATTTGCAAACTGCTATGTTAACATTTTCTAATCTAGCTGCACTCTGACTTTACACTCTCTAATTCCACCCTTCCAGGAAATTTTATCACTGCATTTTCCATCGCTAGATACAAGCAGTTGCTCTCATTCACTATTTTAAAAGCGCCACATCTACTTGCCACTGTATAGGCCATTATAAGGTTAAGAGTCATATCACATAAAAGTGAGAGCATTGAAATAGTTGAAATCAAACCATGACCTGTTATTTTATCTTGTAAACAAAATGCCTCACAGTCAATTAGGTATGTGGCAAAAATATGTGCAGCAAAGAACACACAGGGAATCTACCAGACACACCCAGAGAACACCCTTCCAGGATCTTGGCTGACTTGGAATCCTAATCACAGTGTCTGGTTTTCTTAATGGTAAGACTGTTTCCATTATAAGCTTCCACCCATTTAATGATGGGCTCAGCCTGACCCACTAACTCCACCCTGCTTCCTGTGCTAGTTCTCTCCTTTTTATTTTTAAGTGAATGCACTTCATCTTGCTACAGTGATACATGTTTGGAGGGTACCTGACAGGTCTTCCTGGACTTACAACAGAATCAGCCCATCGTAAATCAAAGAAATCTCAAGTGGAAATACTGACAGCTGTGGGTCGCTGTTACCGCTGCTGTCCAACAGCACCAGAGAATCACACCATAATTGCCACTGAATGCGCACTGCTTTCACACCATCATAAAGTCAAAAAATAGTCAAGTCAAACATTGTAAACCAGGGATCACTTGTATGTCCTTTCTGCAGTGAGATGGGTATCGGTCAGCCATCTGTGTGTAACCTTAGCCCAATCAACTTGCCCAGATTGTGTACAAGCCTGGGGTCTATTCACATCACAGAAACTGTAGATTTGTGTATTTGTGACAACAACTTTCCAACAGAGGGAAATAAGGTGACTTGAAAAAGGGCTCACCTTTGTTCATTTGGACAAATCACCATGTGGGCCAGCAGCAGCCAGCCCTCACCCCAGTCTGCCTCCACGTCATCACGGTGGTCTGTGTCACCATGCACTAAGGCCTGCCCACACCGGCCTTTAAGACCCCAAGCCCTCCATGGGCTCTCTCCTACCCTCGTCCTGCCAAACTCTGATCACGGCTCTGACTCTCTCCCAGGCCCTGGAGTAGATATCACCAACAAAATTTGCTGGTGAGCCCTGTTCTCTGCCCATGTGAGATATTGCCCAAGACTCTGACAGGGCGCTCATTCTCCGAACGCCCTGACTGCCTTACACCATATCTAGCATGTTCCAATACACCCATCTCCCACATAAGGACATTTTATACTTACTCTGCAAACACACAGCCAAGCCACAGTTGGCTGGTCTCCATGCCAGAATGTCAGACTTGCTAGCATTTAGTAGCTGTCTACATTTTTCCTGTCTCCAACATTTGCATAATCTGTAAGGAGCCTGATGATCACTGTCTCTAGTGCTTGAAAAACAGAACGACTTGACAACAGCTTTTGGTTGGAGAGCCCTTAACCACTAAATGCACAGGCACATGCGTACACACACACACACACACACACACACACACACACACACACACACACACCCCGGCAGAGATGTGTCTGCACGTACAAGCTTGTGGGACTTGGCCCCTCTCATAAAAGGGAGGAGGTTCTGTGCTTTGTTTTCTGGCTCTGCTCTTAACTTTAACTCTGACTCAGAAACTGATGTTGACTTTGAACCAGATTCTGACCTCTCTCTGACCCTAAGCTAGTCAATCAGAGACTGGAATCAGGAAGTTGTCCACTTCCATAATTTTCAGGAATCAGAAGTCCCACATAGAGCAAGGATATCAAAACTTGCAATTTTCTCTGCACTGGATTCTAGATAGATGTCACCATCTCTCTGTATCCTGAAGACATATGGGCCTCAGGATCCTTTGGGATGCTGCTCCCATCTTGCCCAGAGTTGTAGCTGCAAAACTAAGGATGGCCACCAGAGGGCGCATGGAGCCCATCCAGGGACACCAGTTAAAGGAGCAAGCACCAGCCTTGCTCAAAAAACCCCTCCGAACCTGATGCTGTGCTCTACCCGCCCAACCTGCCACGGTTTGCTTGGAACTCTTGTCTAAAGATGCGAAAACATGAAAAACTGGGAAGACAGAGACGTTTTCCAGGTCACAGGGAATAACTCCAGTGCTGGAGCCTCTAGTAGTGGTAAAGGCAGGGAGAATTTTGGAAGAGTCCCAAGCTTCTTAGTCCCTGGGTGACCAGGTCCCTTTCAAGCCAGTTAAGTTGACTTGCAGCCTTGATCAGAACCTCAGGTCATAGGTGCTGGTAAGCCTAAAGGGAAACCAAGGGCCAATAATGCAGTGACGTTAGGGAAGGAGATGACAAGACTCTGGACATAACTAGAATATCCTGGTTCCTGTTGAGATGAGCCCCATGAGAAGACAGACCAGAGGAGCAGAAACAGGCAGATCTCA
This sequence comes from Solenodon paradoxus, assembly GCA_004363575.1. Lineage (NCBI taxonomy): Eukaryota > Metazoa > Chordata > Mammalia > Eulipotyphla > Solenodontidae > Solenodon > Solenodon paradoxus. Next base: position 114,322 of record RJWH01003455.1, read on the forward strand.
TCTGGGTTCCTCTGATGCTCTGAGCTGCTTTTGTGATTGGGCAGCTAATTTATGCACACCCTTCCTGTCCCGCATATATTCTAACATTTAACAGACATCATCTGTGTTGGTCGGCTTCTGGTTGCCCCTCCAGATCCTCTCTCCAATTTCCGCCTTTCCCCCATTCTGTGTCCCTGATGACTTCTGTGGATGACATCATCAGGATCCCCTGTCTAGACGTACCATAATTTTTTAAGTTGGAAACCTGAACAAATGGAGTCTGACAGGGTTTGGAGTGCAGTGAGGGGTGTTCGGGCAATGAAACTGGAGGGCAATATAACAATAACATCCTTGTTGAGGAAACCTGCAACCCTATCTGGCAATTTGGAACAAGTTTGTTGGATGTGTATTTGTCCAAATTAACTTTTAGCAAACTGACTGAAAAAGGGTAGAATTTCAAATCAGATGGGATGTCAGGATAACACTGCTAAACTAGGATCATCCCAGTCAAGTCAGATTTATGGTAAACCTACCCCAGCCCTGTGACTTCTGGTTTTGTTCAACCAATAGGGAGTGCTAAGAAAAGATCCGCCAGAGGAAGGAGGAACTTGGAGAAGTGCCTGAGGCCTACATTTGCAAGCCTGGCTCAGTGACCTGTGGACTCAGGGTGTGTCTGAGTTTCCCTGGCCCTGTGGAAGGGCAGTCGGGCCTGTCTGCTCTAGAAGGGCTTCCATACTAGATCACTCAGCTGAGGTCTCAAGAGACCTCCAGACCCTCACTTACCCATGTCCAGTCAATAAACATTCAGTTCTGGGTGCCCAGGGAGAAAGACTTAGAGGTGAATCTGACAGAAGTCCTGTTCGCAGAACAGAATTGCATTTCATATATCTGACAAGGACTTCATATCCACAATATACTCATAAAACTCAATAACAAAAAAATACCAATCTAATCAAAAAAGGGCAGAAGAATTGAACATTCCTCCAAAGAAGATATACAAATGGCCAAAAGACAAATGAAAATATGTCTTCTCACTTGTTATTAGGGAAATGAAAATCAAAACAATGAGATATCACCATACACCTATGGAATTGGCTATTATTCAAAAGTCTGGAAACAAATGTTGGTGAGGATGCAGAGAAAAGGGAAATCATATACACTGCTGGTGGGAATGCAAATTGGTACAACCCTTATGGTAAGCAGTATGGAGATCCCCCCAAAAAAAACTGAAAATAGAAACCTATACGATCCCATCATCCTTTTCTGAGTATTTGTCCAAAAGACACAAAAACACTAGTTCGCAGAAAGATGTGGACCCCCATGTTTATTGCAGCATTATTACAATAACTAAGAATTGGAAACTACCTAAATCCCGATCATCAGATGAATGGATAAAGATATGAAACATATATACAATGAAACACTATACAGTTCTTGGAAAAGATGAAATTTTATAATTTGTGACAACATGGATGGAACTAGAGGACTGTCAATGAAATAAGTCAGAAGAGAGACAAATATTGGATGGTCCACTCATATGTGGAATAACAGGAAAACAAAGCAAAGGAGCAGACTAAACAAGACCCAACCCTTGGACATTAGCAATAGAATGGAGGTCACCAGTAGAGAACAGGGCAAGGGGTGAGGGTGCCACTGGACAGTGGTCACTGGCAATTTTGAGGTGGGCAGGAAGAGTTCTTGTGTATATGAGGAATGGGAAACCTGTACACGTGGATTTATATTATTTTATAAATCAAAGTTACCTCAATAAATATTAAATTAATTTTTTAAGTCCTGGTCTCACAGAGTTCATGCCTCATTATTTGTTTGCTTGCTTTCAGGGAATGGGAGTGGTCAGGGCACAGATGAGGAAGCTGACAGTGAATTCCAGAGGCTGAAGGAGCCTGCAGAAGGGGCATCTCACTGAGAGGTCAGATGTGGGGAATAGGGTGTGGTCTCCCCATTAGTCAGCCACAAGAAAGTTTGGGTGTCTGGGAGACAGAAGGCACAAAGGCTGGGGTGAAGGAATGGCTAATTCATATGGAGGCTGGTGGTGGGCAGGCCAGCCATTCCTCTCTGGATCTTGCTGCATTTGGAAGGTGGAGGGAAGTACCTAGTAAGATTGCATAGCACCTACCTTTTCATTCCTGGGACTGTACTGGGGGTACTGACAGTAAATAGCATCTTTCCCTAGTGGTGACAAGCACAGATGACACATCCAACAGAACAGACACCTCCTGGGATTTTGGATAGTACAGGACATGAGAGTCAAACCAGTTCAAGGGACATGGCACTATCGCAGAGCACTCTAAGATCACTACCATCAAATGCTCTCAGATGTCGGGGTGATGAGATGGACCATAATAATATGAATCCAAAAAGTCAATAATCCTCTCAGTTTATTGCATATAGGTTCAAAGGCTAAACTCATGGGTCACCCCAAAAGATCTCTTCAGCTCTGGGGACAAGTGGTGGTACAACAGAGAGAGGGAAAAAAGTGTACATAAATAGGTTTGGGTTGTGGCCTATACCTGATGCTTCCAGCTCCATAAACTCAGGATGCAAACGTGAATCCATTTCACACATTGGGGAGCTAGTGTCTCCAGCTTGAGCAGCACAGGCGCTCTACTAGCTGGGGTGAAACAACGGGGGCACCAGTGCCATTTTAAACTACTGTTTAAGAACATATTCATTAAAAAGTAATTAGCACACAAATAAACCACTCATGTCTTAACATTCTGTTCAATATGTTTTGTATACATATAAATTCATGTGACTACCTCCTAGATCAAGAAGTAGACTATTTTCACAATATCATAAAGTTCCCTTATGCCTCATTATAATCAATGAACTGTCTCATATTTGATCACTATTCTTTTTTCTTTCACCTTTGATTAGTCAGATTTTGAACTTTATAAAAGTAGAATTACATAACACATACTGTTTGTGTCTGCTTCCTATACTCAACATTATGCCTGTGATAGCCATCCACCTTTTGGTGATAGAATACTTTTCTTTTTCATTGATATGTAATATTCCTTTGTATGCATACACCTTATTTGTCCATTCTATTGTTAATGGATATTTGGACAGTTTCCACTTTTGAGTTATTTTAGATAAAATTACTCTGAATATGTTTGTGCATGTCTCTTAGTGGAAATAAGCACTCGTTTACGTAAAGTATAAACCTCCAAGTGGAATTTCTTTGTCATATGATACGCACATATTCTGCTATAGCAATTATTTCCAACCATTTTTTCTAGATTGTTGCACCAATATCACACTGTTGGCAGTAATCTATGTGTGTTCCTGTTGCTTCATATTTTGCCAATATTTGGTGTTATGCTTTTTTTTCAATTTTAGTCATTCTGAGGTGTGGGTGGTAATACTTTGTTGCAAAATTTTAATTTTTTTTAAAGTTGTAAGAAAAGGTGCAGGCAAGAATAAAGCCAAACAGAGACAGGCAGGCAGTTGTTCATCCTGGTCGCTCCTGTAGGCCCCAGGACACAAACTCGAGTCCTTGGGATGTATGTGGACTATACCCAACTACCACTATTCCACTGAGGCGCGCCCTCACTGAAACTTTAAATAACTTCCTGGTGACTAATTATCTTGAGCACATCTTTTTATGTTTATTGATCATTTGTTATGACATATTTGTTCAATTATTTGCCTATTTTCTATTGTTTTTACTAATCTGTAGGAATCTACATATATTCTAAATATAAGCCCGTTGTTGGATTTACATATTGAGAATATTCCCTCTTAATCTCTGACTTGACTTTCCATTCTCTCAATGACACACTAAAGTTCTATATTTTCATAAATCCAACTTACCAATCTTTTGTTTTTTGGTTAATGCTTTCTGTGTTCTGTTGCTGATCCCAGGATCAGCAACAGGATCATGTCTATGATCCATCTTGAATTAATTTTTGTGCATTGGATAATGAGGAATAAAGCTTCAAATGAATATCCAATTGACCTAGAATTATTTATTGGGTTTTTTTTTAAAAGATCATCCTTCTCTCACTAAAATACAGTAGGGCTTTTGTTGTAAACCAGGGGATGGATGTAAGTGGATTTATTCTTCCATTTTCTTCTCTATTAACTTTTTAGTTAGGCATTCTTTTTTGTTCTTTCAGAAATTTCAAAAGTCTCAATATGTTAATCACACTTATTATAGTGTACGTTAAATGAGAATTTTCATAATACCTGAACAATACAAGAAATGTACAAAAAATTAACTCCATTTAGCACACTTCCTTCTGTCCTTTGTGCTATCGTCATTATTTTAATATTATAAATAAACAATGCATTATTGTGAAATATCACTTTATATAATCAGTATTCATTCTTTTTACCAATACATTTACCCTTTCTGGTGTTATTCATTTCCTTCCATAATTCCATATTTCCATATGGGATTATTTGCCTTTAGCCTGATGTGCGTTCTTTAATGTTTCTTAGAGTGAAGTTCTGTTGGTAACAAATACTGTAGGATGTCATTCCGTTGTCCACGAATTCCATCATTTCTGTTGGAAAGAGAACTGACAGTCTTAGAATGGACCTTTTGAGGGTAATATGTCTGATTATTCTCCTCTGGTTGCTTTTAAAGATCTTTCTGGTCTTCAACAGCATGTGATGTGCCCACATGGGGTTCTGTTGTATTTATTCTATTTGAGTTCTGTTGCTGTTGATTGAATGTGTGGGTTGGTAGTTTTCACTGGTTTGGGGAAATTCTTCACTGTTGCCTCTGCTCATACTGCCTCCAGTCTTTGTTTCCTCTGCTCTGGGACACCAGTAAACATGGATTCGTCTGTTCCACAGTGTCCACATGTATCTTACTCTCTGGTTTGTTTGTTTTTTTTTTCATCTGCATGCTTCAATTTGGATATTTCCTGGCTCATTTTATCCTGCTTTCTGCAGCGTCTAATCTGCTATTTAACATATGTTATGAGTTCTTACTTTCAGGCATTAGATTTTTCAGTTTTATTACATCTTATTCTGTTTCATACATTGAAATTGTGCTTTTTTTTCCTCCAGTCTGGAAGCCAAGTAGAACACTTGCACTCATGTTTTATTGGCCTTTCCAATCTCTATCAAGATTTTACATACACAATATTTTCAAGGAAAACATATCTTGTGGATTTCCTTTAACAACCTTGACAGTATATCGACCTATATTAATCTGCACCTCATACCTGATTTTGGAGAAAAGCACCACTTTCCAATCAAATGGGATACTTATAAAATCTTAACATATTTTCAGTACTGTTATGGGTCAAATAACCAAGAGTTATCTAGTATCGCCCTAACCTCCAGCATCTCAGAATGTGACTGTTTTTGTAGATAGGAAATTTAAAGAGTTAATTAAGTTAAAATGAGGACTTCAGCGTAACCCCAATCCAATCTGAGTAGCCGTATCCTTCTAACAAGAGGAAGTTTGGGCACACAGTGAGACACCAGCGATGTGCTCACACTGAGGAAAGCCTTCTTCCAGACAAGACTTTGGTGAACCTTGTTGGAGCAACAGTTAGGTCAATTGCCTCCGAGAAAGCACAGGCCACCCTCAGCTCAGCTCCAGGGTCCGGAAAGGGGGAAGCAACCAGTGTGAACAATTAAATGAAAACAAAACAAAGTGCTTCTTCCTCCTCTCTCCTCCCACCTGCCTACAACCTTCCTTCAAAAAAAAAAAAAAAAAAAATGACGAGGCCTTAGGAGAAACCAAAACAGTAGATGCCTTGATCTTGGACTTCTGCCTCCAGAACTGTGAGAAAATAAATTTCTGTTGTTTAAACTGCCTACTCTTTGGTGCGTGTTAACCAAGCACACTGCAGTAATACAGCTTCCCACAGGTGTGAGCATTAAGGAAACCTAAACTAAAACTGGAGTTGGGACAACCTGCAGAGGGAGCTCTCACACATATCACTGGCATCCTTTGCAAACTGGCCTGCATGAAAATGGGCTTTTCAATTTGCCAGATGGTCATCTATTTTTGCTCTTTCTTCTGTCTTCTTAAGTATTTCAATCAAAAGCATCTGATGTCCTTCATTTCTGAAACATCGATGGATCTATGTCCATTGTTTGCCTTTTCCCTTGATTTTCATCCATTCCTCTTTTTAATGTGCTATTTAAATTTCTTTTAAATTTTCTGTTCAATGAAACATATTTTGATGAAAAATTGGAAAGGCTCTGAGTGATGCTACCTTTATTCAGAAAAAGAGAATTCAGTTTTCATCTGGCAGGTAGGGTACTGATAGATTACTCCTGTCAAGGCCCAATTTTATGCTGCATTTTGTCTGGTAGTTTCACTTTGATTTTGTCCTCTGATTTCTAGGGATGTGGCTCTCACTCCTTGGGTGTAGCTTTTCTGGGACTCAGCTGAAAACCTGGGTGTTTACCAAGGCCTCTGCCTCTTCACCTTGGCAGAATTTGAATTCTAATTTGTCTCTGCAGAACTTTGCTTTCAAAATCTCTGACAGTTATTAAGTCTCCAAAGTGCTGCTTAGAAGTAAGTCAATAAATCTAGAGGAATGTGTATGCGATCATTGGGTTCCTCTGTTGTTTTCTCCTTTCCATATTTTCCCCTTCAAGTTACAGTTCTTTGGTGTCTCTGAACTCCAGCTCCTGTATCCTCTGTCTGCTAAAACTGGTGTTTTCTGCTTTGTCTTTATTATCCCATGTAACAATGGGGGGAAGGCCCCAAGGGAAAAGGTAAAGTGTGGAGCTCACTTCAAGTTATCTTCTTTTCTCAAGGATCATAATCCCGGAATTCTTACCTTAATTGGTGGTTCTCCAATGCCTTCACATCATTGTTTTATATATTTTGTACAAACGCTATAGTTAATTTTGGCAAAAGGATTAGTCTGATGCCATCATCCCTCCTGGCTAGAACTGGAAGTTTTAGTCAGTTCAATTCTGATGCCAGGTTAGAAAGAACTAGAGAAGAATAGACTCCAGTGGCCGAACAACTTCCAGCTAAAGCTTCGCTGCTTAGACATCAGAAGAATCAGATTAATCTCCTTAATTAGGCTTCCTATTTTCCTCTCCTTTTCTTTCTAAAATTCTATGGATTCCATCCATGATTGAGTCGTTGGTAATAAACTTATTTCTCCACTGTAAACAAATATAAAACTAGATAAAACATTTATAGCGAGTGATTACAGGTTTTGGACATCAAATAATCTTCATCCTTGAGAGAAGCGAAACACCTAAGGTAAATTCCACATTCACGAAAGTTCTTTGCCTGAGGTACTTTCCACACTATGTCAGAGGAAAGTGGAGTCCAAGCAGAACAATGATCTCACTGGGTGGAGGAAAGAGATCAGAGACAGAGGATGCTGGGGTGGCTGAATTTGGAGCACAGGGGATGAAGAAACTGTACCAGGAAAGAACTCTAGAAATCAGTGTGGAGGTTCTCATGGGGCCTTGTCTAAGTTGTACCATACACAGGGCAATACTCCATGAGGCCTGGAGAGTAAGACTCTGGGTCTGTGAACAAAACAGGAATTCCAGAAGTCACACGTGGATAGGACTCCTGGTCAGCCACAGTGGAAAGACCTTACTGAACACCCTGAGGGTTGAATTAAAATATCAAAAAGTCCACAACTTAGGAGTAGGGTTACTCTAACCATACAGTATACATTGCTTTATGCCTAACCCAACAAAGCCTAAAACCAAGTCTCGACAGGATCAAATTAACCCTCCAGTAAACAAACTACACACTTTATAAAGGAGACAGATAATCCAAGACTGTCAGTAATGTATGGTCCACAGTTTCCAACTTACAATAAGATAGTACCAGACATAGGAAGAAACTATGACCCATAACCAGGGGAAAAAATAATGAATAGGAAAAAAAAAAACATAAATTAGAATTAGCAGCTAATGACTTTAAAAGAGCTAATAAAATATAAACATACTCAAGAATTTTAAATGGCAATATGGACACCATAAATGAGCCATCTTGGGAGAGAACTAGAAATTACAAAAATAAAAAAGAACTAAGTGGAAATTTTATAACTAAACAATATAATACACAAAATGAAAAGTTTATGAGCAATCTGGACACTATAGAAGAAAAGTTCTCTGACCTTGAAGTCAAGTCAATAGAAACTACCTGAATGGTAACAAAAGACGAAAAAAGAACTGGAAAAAGAAAGAGAAAAAGAAACAAAGCCCCAGTGAAGCGACCTTAAAGCAATATCAAACAATCTAATATACATAAAGTTGAAGTCCCAAAAGGAGAAAGGAGAAAGAGATTAGACAGATTTTTTTTTAAATAGTGACAGAAATACTGAATTTGATTTTTAAAATTATTAACTGACCATCTCAAGAAGCTTAAGATTGTGAAACCCCAACCAGGACAAACACAAAGGGAACCACATCCAGTCATATCATAATTAAATGTCTTAAAACCAATGACAATATTTTTTTTTTAATGAAAGAACACAGGAAAATTACATTAACAGGAGCAATGACAAGAATTACCATTTACCTCTCATCAGAAGCAGTACAAACCCAAAAGATTAAGCTGGCAATTCTAGAGGAAAAGAGAGGTTGAAACTATTGCATCATGCATTCGCAGCAAACTTGGCTATATGCACAAATTAGATGGATCCGCTGCCCCTTTCTTTGCAGGGAGAGTCTTGGCTTTAGGATGAGTGGATCTCCACAAGGACTCTGGAAACTCAACACGTGCCCCTGGCTTTGGAGCACCTCGGCTCTCTGACGGAGAATGCTGTGCTTTTTCTCTGGGAAAACAATGCTTGAATGCCCAATGTCACAGCTCTCTGTGGTCAATTTGTCTTAATCCTAAACACAGCTACTTCTTAGGACCCGTTGATCCCAGATTCAGAGAAGGGCCCAGTCCAACACTTAGTCATATCTTGTCCAGAAGTACCATTTCCCCTTCCTCTTCCCAGAGAGGAAACAGCTCCTCCTTAGCTCTCAGCATATTAAAGTTCTCACACATTCTCTTTGAGCAATCCCGGCTTCTTGTATGGGAGCAGCCTAGCCCTCACTGTTCCTTAGGTGAATCTTCATGCCAACCAACCCAGTGATCTCACAGACAGCAAACTTCTGATTAGGGGTTAAAGCCACATGTCTGCTCTTGCTATTGTGGGTGGGTGTAGAGATGTAGGGTTTAAGGTATTAAGTCCCCAACACTGAGGGCTCTGCCTCCCACTCCTCATGCCTAGCTTGGGTCTGCACAGCTGTGGACTTAGCCTTGGGAGGGAGAGAAAGTGGGAAAGGATTATAAAGAGCTTGAGAGCCAGAAAATAGCCACCCAAGACATGAGTCTGACTCATGGGTCCTGTCCCAGCCCATTCTCTCCAGAGGCCCAGAGCAGCCTTGGCCCAGTTTCACCCTCACAGGCCTGGATCCGGCTCTTCCTGTGCTAATCCCCGTGGCCCCCTGCACCTGGATTCCCAGACCCATGGCCAGCTTGCGCAGCTGGACTCTGGTGGCACGGTGCGGCTGCGCTCTTCCAGCAACACGGGCGGCCCAGTTTGCACCAGGTGGCCACAGCTGGGGTGTCCAACAGCCAGGCCCAGAGGTGAGGTCAGCCTGAACACCCTGCCACGGGCCTGTGACTCACCCACAGAGAGGGACCACAGGCACCCCTGGACTGTGCTGGGCACCGCTGGGTGCTGCACCTCACCAATCAGTGAGCAAAGTTGCTGGAGCTGCAGGGAAGAGGGCAGGCGTCCAGGGAGAAAGAATGTTGACTGTGAGGAGGGCCTGGAGAGAGGTCTATGCTCGCTGGACTGCTGAGGACGCCTCCATCAATCTCATGGTCCCCGTGAGCCTTTGGAAGCAGGGGACAGAGGCCTAATCCATACCAATGGAAAAATCATCCTGGGTGTGGTTCATCCTGGGGAGAAGGGCTGGGAAGCCTGGAATTTAAATCTTTCATGTTATCTCCAAACGAGATTATATACTTTGCATGTGTATTACCAACATTTAGTTATTTAACAATCACGCCTGAAACAGTGTTTTTGTAATTTCTACTGAAACAGTAGATGCTCTCAAAAGCACTTGTTGAAAAAATGAACAATGCATAAAAAATATAGGCCATAATTCTTAAAACATTATTTTAGCATTTCTTCCATTTTTCTTTCACTAAGAACCTAGAAATAGGGAAGAAGCCTGGCCCTCTCCAGCTCCGGGGGTCAGGAGGAGGAGGAAGAGGATTCTCAGACAGGAGGCTGGAGAATCCAGGCCAGGCCACCGCGGAATGTGAGCCTGCAGGTGGTGACCCAGGGCAGGGCTGCTCTGTGCCGGGAGTCCAGGCCCCGGTTGGGAGTAACTGGATTCCTGTGCTGCATCTTATGTTCGTTTTCTCTTGGTCATTGCTGTGCTTTTAACAGAGGCTCACCGGTACCTGACAGCCATGTCGCTCTCCCTGGGCTGAGATGGGAAGGGACCTGCACCAGGCTTGCTTTGGAGCATCGAGATGATCAGGCCGGGACCCAGGGTAGCCAGAGAAGAGAACAAGCACGCAGTCTAGTTGGCCCTCAAGCCCTCTGCGGCCTCCCGCTGGAGGGGCTCATCTACTAAAGGAAGCGCCCTCTCCACCCTGGGACCAGTGTGAGCGGCTGATAGAAGCCTCCAACTATCAGGGGAAACTGGGAACCTGAGAAGCCCTGGGTTGGGCTTCTGTTCGGGGGCTACAAGTAGAATTAAGGAACCTGGTATGTCAGGAGGCCGGTAATCCAGGACAGGATGCCTGCACTCTCTGGCCCACATGAGAATTTGGGGTGAGGGTGAAGTTGGGGGTTCCTTGAGGCAGGTATGAGACGCTGCCTTCTTAAGCTGCCTTTTCAAGGTCCCAGTTACACAACACATCACCTGGGCCCCACCACCACCTCTCACAGCTAATCAGTCGCTTCCGTGCAGGGTTGGGCTGAGCTGCCTCTGGCTCTCCCACCTGTCTGCTGCCTCCCCCTTGTGTGCCAGGCTTCTCCTCCCAACACCCTCCACTCCCAGGCCTGGGGCCAGGGCCTCCCTGCTCCCAGCTGGGTAAACCTGCCCCACCCTACAATCTGGCAGCCCCTTTGTTGGGTCCCAGAGCAAATGGGTTTTCTCTGTGAACACAAAGATAAAGCAGGTCTGACAGGGTACTGGTGGGGATTGCAGGCAGGAATGACACATATCAAGTCATCAGTGCAGGGTCTAAACCTCAGGCATAGTTTGGAAGCTAGGTGCACTTGGGATGGTCACTCTCCCACCCCAGGACTCCATTTCCTGAAAAGAATGACTTCTGCCTTTGTTTCTGCCCTGGAATCTGGCTCAGAGCCAGTAGCGAGGCTCCCATGGTCCAAATCAGCTTTGTTCCTGTTTGGATGTCAGAAGCTGGCTCCTTGGAGAGCCTCTAGCCTCCCAGTCCCCAGAGGAGGCGGGGCAGTTAGGGCGTCCCCACCGCACCTCCCCATCTAGTTGATCAGGTCTAGACTAGACACACAGCAGACATTCACTAAGAGTTGAGGGGCAGAATGACATAAAACCAGAGCCAGAAACTCCCTAGTCCCAAGCGCACCCTCAGCTCTGAGTTCTGCCACACCAGACACAGCTCAAAGGCAGACTTCATTACTTCGGCTGAACCCTGTCATCCGAGGGTATGCAGCAATGAGGCAGGGCTGGGCGTAGGACCCTGAGTAACTTGGGGTTCTCCTGAAGTTGCAGCCCTATCAAGGATCAGCTCCCAACTGTCTCTCAGGCTTTTCTAACCAAGACCTTCCTTTTGGATGCTGCCTAGTGCCCATGCCTCTGGCTGTCTCCACACCTTTCAAAGACCCTCAAATTTGCCTAAGGCACACACTTTGGCTCCTATCACTGTAGGGCCAAGTCCTCCTTAGAGGAGGCCCACAGAGCCCTGTCACATTCAGCCCTGCCCCTTTCTATAGAGGTCACAGAACTGCTACATCCAGCTCTGTCTCCTTCCTATGGACAGGCTCCTAGTCTTGACCAGCGGGCTTCTTGGAGAGCAGACCCCCGGGAGGCCAGAGGCCATGGGACCTGGAACTGAACCAGACAAACCACATTGAAATGGGGGCTTCCAGGGTGCTACTTTGGATTCCTCTCTGGGGTCCTGGAGTGACCAGTTCTATGGACTGGGTATCCTGAGATGAGGGATTGCCTCTTCAAGGATTCAAACACCCCTGAAATTCTGGCAACTCACAGCAGGGAGGGAGGGAGATCTTCAAGGAGGAATGTCTGCACCCCCAAGGATCTGAGTCTAAATAGGTATATTCTACCCAGAGACCTGTGGTCAGTGGGCCAGGGCAGGGCAGGCCAGGATCTGAGCTCTCTGGCCAGCCCCCAACATTTCACCCTCAAGGAATGCTCCCTGACCTTCTCTCCATGCCCCCACCCAGGGTTGTCTCTATGTCTAGGCCTGTCCCCTGGGTTGCCCTCACTATCAGCCTGAGGTTGTCCCAGTCTCAGTCCTCCCCTACCCCTCATCCTAGACTCAGCCCCAAGGGCATCTCCCAAGGGTAACTAGCCCTAATGGAGGAAAGCTCATTGAGGAAAAACACCATAGGTTCTCCTGACCTTAGACAGATTTGGCTGCTCACAGAGGGCCTGCACATAGGACCCTGAGTCACTTGAGGTTTTCCTGAAAGACAGGACTACTGGATATGACCTCCCGAAATAAGCAAAATTCTTCATCCCAGGTGCCCACCCCCCCACCCCACTCCCATGCCCTCCCTGCCTCTTTCTGGGTTATGGCACTGGGGCAAGCTAAGATAACAATTCCCAAAGCAGTGATAACATTAATAGCAAATGTTTTTGAATGCCTCTGTGTGCCAGGCTCTCTGCTGGGTGTTGGGGAAGTATAAATAAATAAAATAAACAAAGCCCCTGCCCCCGTGGTTGTTTCAAAAACAGTTCAGGACAGGCTCGGGCCTTGGCATATGGAAAACACTTAATACACAATTGTTGAGTGAATTAAGAATGTATGAAGTGAGCAGTCTGGTTACACGCAGCAGTAAAGATGCCTGGTGGGTGTGCAGTGAACAAGTGGAGGCCACCAGGTCAGCAGGGAGGCCCAACCCAGCCACCACCCATCTCCACCTTGGAAAGGGTTCCAGACCCTGTAACTGCTCTGTGACTTGGTGCCTCAGCATAATAGGGATTCAGAGACACAGCAACTACCCAACAACAAGTCCTTTAAGAGTAAAAAAGGGTTTCTATTCAGTTCTTTTGTCCATTTTTTGAGTGGGTCATATGCCTTTTCTTGTTGAGATGTGTGAGCTCTTTATATATTTTGGAGATTAAGTACTTACTGATGTAGGTTGTGTGACTATCTTCTCCAGCTCCCTGGGTTGTCCTTTTGTTTTAGCGGTGGTTTCTTTTCACAGCAGAAGCTCATCAGTAGTCCAATTTGCTTAGTTTTACTTTGGGTTCTTTTGCCATAGCTGTTCCTTCCCCAAAGATCTCTTTGAGGATGAGTTTGTAGAGTGATTTTCCCACATTGCGTTGTCTTCGAAGTATTTTGTGGTTTCAGTTCTTCTATCCAGGTCTTTGATCCATCTTGAATTTACTTTTGTGTATGGTGATAATTGTAGTCTGGTTTCTTTTTCTTTTCTTCTTTGCAGATGTCTTTCCAGTTTTCCCAGCACCATTTGTTAGACTTTCCTTACTCCATTGTATGATCTTGACACCTTTGTCACAGATTAAATGTCCAGATAGGTGTGGTTTTAATTCTGGGTTCTCAATATGATTCCATTTATCAGTGTGTCTGTTTTTGTTTCAGTGCCAAACTGTTTTGATGATAATTGCTCTGTGGTATAAAAACAGGCTAAAAGTCCAACAACAGATGACCGAATAAAGAAGCTGTGGTCTAGATACTCAATGAAATTCTATGCAACTACTAAAAGAAATGAAATTGTGTTCTTTGTAACAATCTGGATGGAACTAGGGGTTGGGGGGGAGGGGGAGCGGGGGTCATGTTAAGTGAAAAAAATCAGAAAGAAAAAAAATGCAGTATGGTTTCACTAATATGTGGAATATAATGAAATGAAACAAACAGATAAACCTCAGGACACAGATGATGGTGGTGAGGCGTGGGTGGAGTGGGATGAGAGAAGGAAGGAGGGAAGGAGGGGAAAGGTAGTGGTAAGGGACACTGAAACTGGTGGAGGGTGTGATGTGAGAGATTGAAATGCAATGCCAATATTCAAAAATGAATGTAGCATTGTGAACAGGAGACAATAAATATTATTACTATTAATTTTTAAAAAAGAGGATTGAAATTAAAAAGTGAAAAAGGGAATTCTTTGAGCATCCAGAGGAGGTATTGGGTGGGTTGGAAATAGCTTGTCTGACCTGATATCCAGGATCCAGTGTACCTCAGGAGTGAGCCCGCAGTGAGGCTCCCAGGAGGGTTCCTTCCAGCCTCCAGGAGCTGAGTTCCGCCCAGGTCAGTGTCCAATGAGAAGGCACTTCTAGAACAGGGTCTCTGATATCCTCTCATCTGGTATGCCATCAAGCATCCATCGAGGTGAGTACTTGGCATGGATACTGGACATCCTGCATTACTCCAAGCTGTCCCAGAGACAGTGAAATAAAACAAGAAAGTTTATGTCACAGATTCTAGGAGAACCACTTCCTATCCCATCCCAGGCTGTGACTCTGTGAGAGGAGCTTTCAAAAACAGATCACACTACTTGGATCTGGAAGAACCAGTTAAGTCATATTGACAGCCCACTTCTGGAAAGGGATGGCAGGCTCCCTCCAAACAGAAGTAAAGAGAAAGGCAATGAGGAGAATTCAAGGTGGGGCTGTGGTGGGGTTTGGCAGTCTCTGGGATAAGCTAGGAGAAGAGAACAATGTCTGCAGGGTTCAGAAATCCACTATGGGGTGCACTTGAGTACCCCCTGCTCCCCAGCACAGTTCTGCACCATTTGCATTCACATGGAGTCCAGATGAGGCAAATCTGACCAGCAGCCATGCTGTGTACCTAAGCTTGGACAGTCAGTGATAGGTGATACTCTATGTCACTCAGTGGTGTCATGTCCTAGAGATATTCTGGCCTAAGGACTCCAAGAGACCACCCAGAACAACTGTCCTGCTGGCCCTTCCACTCTGCTCCTGTGGGGCCACGTCTCTATGGGGCTGAGCAGTAATTGCCTTGGTCTCTTAGACAGAGCCCAATGGCTGGTGCGCCAGGGATCTGAACACCTGCTCCCCCGCCCCCAGTACACACACCGCTGCCATGCATGCCACTCCTGTTTCTCTGCCCACTGACCTATCTGACTTCCTAGAGAGGCACCTATGTGTTCCACCCTGATGGGCACATCCCCTTGCTTAGGCTACTCTAAGGTAGTGGCTCTCAAGAGTGGCTCTCACGGACACATCTCATCTCATAGCTTGAGAGCCTCCTGAGGGCAGGGCCCTTACCAGAACTTGGCTAGGAAGGCACACAGTGTTGTTAGCAAAATTAGGGTCCTCCTCAGGGTGTAGAGAAGCAAACGGTCTTCCCTGATGTACCAGAGGGAAATGTCCAGGAGAGCCAGAGGGAGATGGAGATCTGGCCCAGCCATGGCACCTGCAAAGGCTGTTCAAGGACATCCCTGGTGGACAATGGTTGAGAGTGGAAAGACGAGAAAAGGCCCCAAGTAAAGGGTCACCTGAAATTCCACTGCCTTGGGGTACTTTCACTCCAGCCTGTGGTAAAACTACTTCCCAGTCACTCTAGCTGCTCCTTTTCCAGGAAGCCTGGGGAAATTAAACTGCTTGCAAAGGAGGGGAGGGTGCTGTGCAGACAGGGAGATGACCTGGGAGGAACGGGCAGCCACAGAAGGCCTGGGTGTTCTGGGGAAGTAATGGCACTGGAAGGCCAAGACAAGGCATCTTGCTTCATGACTCGTTACGGGTCACTTCTTGCAGGAAGCCTTCCTGGCTTCCCTAAACTAGGTTGGATGTCTTTCTATTCCCAATCCCATACTTGGAACTGCTTGCCATCATCCTGGATCAACGGCTCTGGCCAGGCGTGCTCACTGTTCAGAGGACTCCTCGCACGCAGGGGTGGACTGCAGGTTTGCCTGCCAGGAACTCGAGGAGGTTTCTGAGCAAGGCGCGGCCCCACCCCCCATCTGGGCCATCCCCTCACCCCTCCCTGGGCCAGGGCGCCGCCCAGCAGAAGCTACTTCAATGGGCCTGTGCCTGATCCTCCGCCACCCCCACCCCTCTACCCCTGAGCTCGGGTCCGCTGCACACAGAGTGGAGGCCCGGGCAGGATCCACTACGTCGGGCTCGTGCCTGCCTGGGGTCTCCGAGAACCGGGTGGAGTGCCCAGCTGCAGGCCGACCGGGCTGAGGGACCGGTACTCAGAGCCCCCCGAAGTGGGAGGGTCGGACCCGCCGCGGGGCCAATCCCGACGCTCGGGGAGCGGGGGCGGGGGCCAAGCGGAGGGGGGTTCAGGGGCGGGCGGGCCGGGGGCGGGGCGCGGCGTCCAGGCGGCGGCTGCGGCGGCGGCTCCTCAGTGTCCGGCTCAGGCTCTGGCTGCGGCTTCGGCCCGCGATGCCCCACTCCGTGACCCTGCGCGGCCCTTCGCCCTGGGGCTTCCGCCTGGTGGGCGGCCGGGACTTCAGTGCGCCCCTCACCATCTCGCGGGTGAGTCTCGTGGCTGCGGGGCGGCGGAGAGGTCCTGGATCTGAGACTCAGCCCTCGAGGGGTCCACCCGGGACTGGAATCCCCCATATCCCTGAGGTTCGAAGGCCAGGGGCTGGTCTGGATGACCCTCAGGCTGTAGGGGAGACTTCCAGGCAGAACAGCGCTGCCCCAGCACCCCTCTCCCTTCCCTCTGGGCCTACCTGCCCTAGCCCGTGAGGAACCCCCACGAGAGGTTCACACCAGTCTCCCTGCTGGCCTCATTTGGGGGCAGTCACTGCTGGCCAGGGGAGGACCACAGATACATGCGCTGGGGGTCTGAGCAGATCCACAGAGGCCCAGAAACCCTGCTTAGACGGAACCCAGACTGAAGATTTGGGGCAAAATGACGGAGAGCACCTTTCTTCTATCAAGGGTCCCTGCCAACAGAACAGGGTGACGACAGGGACATCTGAGGTTCTCACTGAATCTAAAAGAGAAAGATCCATCCACTTCCTCACTTTGGGTTTTGGTCAGTTTGTCATCTATGACCTCAGGCATCCTACGGGGAAGTGACCAGGAGGAATTTTGAGTTTCCAGGAAAAGGAGAGACTTGATTATGAAGCCATGAGACCCCTCCCCACAAGACAACACAAAGCCAGGGACCAGGATGACCTCAGTCCAGTTTTTTAAAGCTTCCCAGAATTTAGGACAGAGGAGGGGACATAACCCTGGTGTGGGGTGGGGGGAGTGACTGATTTCTGGAAGACTGAGTTGTGGAGGAGAGGACACAGGCCCTGTCAGAGGGGCTGCCCAGTCTGGGGGAGATAGGATCCTGACTTAGCCTAGGTCCCATAGTTTAAAGTGTCAGGGAACTCAAACTTGGTCCCTAGGGACCCCAGCATAGGGGACAAAAGAGAAGAAAACGGAGGCTCTACCCTTCAGGGATCTCAGTCTGGAGGGAACAGAGGAGGGGACCTCAGGCCATCTGAGGACCATCCCTTTCCTCCACACCAGCTGTTCTGGTCTTCAGGTGTCTGTGTCGGGGCCACTGAGAACCACTTGCCCCCACCCTACTTCTGCCACCTCTTGCCATGGGGTCTGGATCAAGCTGGCTGGCCTTCAGAGAGTCTTTCCAGTTCTTGGGCCGGGGTGAGCACCCGGTGGAGCATGGAATCATGGAATCCCAATTCTGGGGGCTAGGGTGACAGGCAGGCCCAGCTGTTCTGGGAGGCTTGCCCTCACCTCAGGGTCACTGGTCCCTGGGGCGGAGTTAGATGGGTATTCAACACACCCAGGAGCCTTTCATCTCCCTCTTCCCCAAGGGAGCCCCGTTGATTATGTGCATGTGTGAGCCTCCGTGTCTGCTTTGTGTGTGTCATGCTTGTGTCTGCTGAGGCGGGCTCTTGGGTGCGTTGGGCTGGCCAGGAGGCCAGGCACCCTGGGCGTGAGGCCGCTGACAGCCTCAGTGGCTGCGGCTGACGGCCGCAGGCGGCAGGGAGCAGAGACATCTGTTGTCCACGCGGCCGCCTGCCGGCCTAGGAGAGGCCTTCACACGTCACAGCGGCGGCGGCGGCAGCAGCAGCAGCGGCCTTGTTTGGAGCTAATCAGGATGCAGGCCCCTGGCAGGCAGGCAGGCTCAGAGAGGGTTTGTCGGGAAGAGCTCCCCTTGTCCCCCAAAGTCACGCGGGAGCAGCTTAGGCCCAAGGAGCCAGAATGACTGAGCCTGGTTTTGGGTGGATCTGGGGAGATTTACGGGCTGGGGAGGCACAGGCCACAGCTTGCCCAGCAGGTATCAGGGGCAGGTCTGCAGTCACTGATATGTGGGAGTGTCCTCACCAAAGGGGCTCAAGACCTACCCCATCCCATGCTTCCAGGGCCTCTTCTACCCAATTGGTTCAGCCACACTCAGACGGAGGAGGCTGGCTGCCCTGCAGTGTTGGGGGGGCCTTGCAAGCTCTACCACAGAGCCTCAGGGAGTTCCTTTTTCACAAACTATAGAGATTTCTAGCCTTGGCCGAGCATCCAAAGCACGCTAGGCCCCACCCATAGGAGTGTTGGTACCCAGTCCTTTAGCAGCTGGTGCCGGGAATGAGCATACTGTGTGCCCAAATGCCTGTGTGGGAGTTTTGCTCTGATTGTCTCATAGGCCTCCCAGAGGTAAGGACTCCCTCCGGTCTCACATTATAAATGGGGACAATGAGGCTCAGAGAGATGAAGGTATATTCAGAGAAACAGAGCAGGGACAGGAATCCAAGCCTGTTTGGAGCATGCTGACTGGATGGGATGACATGGCACCCAGCTTTGACTGTGACTCCCAGCCCAACACAGTACCTAGGGTGGGTGGAATGGAGCTGGAGCTGAGAATTTTGTCACTGCAGGTGAAGGACTGGCCCCAGCCACCCAGCAGACTCCACTGCTCCCTTCTGCTTTCCTTCTGTCTGTTTATCCTGCACTCAGCAGCTAGGGAGATAAGCATGACTTCAACTGTCCTGTGACTTTCCTGTTTAGAACCCTCCTTGGTTTCCAGCCACCCACAAGAAATACCAGCTTCTCACCTAGAAAGGCCTAGAAGGCCCTCAAAGTCTGGCCTCTCTTTCTTCTCTGACTTCATCTTCTACTCTCTCCTCACTCAGGATGCTTTGACCAAAGGAACCTCCTTTTACTCCCTCTCCCAGATCAGCCACTGTACATGCTGAGCCCTCTACCTAGGACAGTCCCTCCCTCTTCGCTCGCCTTTTTATTGCAGGAAAGCATAGTGATTAAACGCAAGTTGGCCTGGGTTGAAATTCTAACTCTGCCATTTGTCAACTGAGTCTTTCTGCGCTTCTCTGGACCTCAGTTTCCTCATCTAGGAAATGGACTTGCCTTGAGGATGAATGAGATGATGCCTGTCAAGGCAGTGGCAATTGGGAGAGTCATGGTTTCCTGGCCATGTGCCTTCTGTGACCAGAATTCCCCGAGCTAGCAGAGGCGACAGAGTCTCAGCCACCCCTGCTTTCGAGAACTTCCTCCACCTACAGGGGCCTGAATGCACCCCTTGTGCTGGCTGAGTCATCCTGCAGCTAGCCACCCCTTGAGGAAGAAGACTCCCCTCCAGTGGGGAGACTGGTGCAAGGTGCCCCTTCCCTTAGGCCTCTCTTGCATCTGTAAACAGGGATGAAAACAGCCTCTGTCTCATCAGGTAATTGAGAGGTTGCCACAACTAGTTAGAGGAAAAAGGCTGAGCCCAGGCCCTGTCACAGAGCAGGGCTATCCATAAAGGAGACAGACCTTGGAGCAGGGCCTTGAGGAGAGGCCAGGAGGATGCCAAGTGGGCACCTCCCCCAGGACAGGCCTATGCAGGTGCCCAGGCCCTGTGAGTGAACATTAATGATGGGCTGGTTGGCTGAGGGCATCATACTCGGGAACAGCATTTCTTGGGCAGCCTCCTTCAGAGCAGCTTAGCTCGGTCTGTCAAGGAGCTACCGGCACTTCAGTTATGTCCACTCACTGCTAGGAACTGGCTAAGCTGAGCTGGATAGAAAGGCAAGGTTGCTAGAGGTTGGAATACCCGGTTAAGAGGCTTTCATGCAATCTGGCTAGGCAAGGCAATCTCTGTAGGGCATTTGTGACATGTCCAGGCTTGGTATGATCTGGAGCACCTGTGTCCCTGTTTGTCCGTTATGTGTCCTTGGCATTGTCCCATTGGTCCAGGCCGGAGGAAGCCCCTCTTGTATAACCTGACACCCCACTAGGTTTCCCAGGTGCTGGAGAGTGTGGAGCCTCGTCAGTGTCCTGTAAATGATCTAGGATGGAAGGTCCACCTGGAATGTCCCCCAGCCTCGCCCTGGGTCTTAGTTCAGCTGTCACAGCAGTCGGCTGGGTCCTCACTGAGAGGGATCTCCATGCCCCTTACCCTACCACCTGGGTAATTCAGCCAGTCTCTTGGCTTGCCCACCCACAAGTCACATGGGCAGCAGGGTCACACAGCCTGGTGCTGAGGTTGGAGGGGGTCCAAAGCAGAGTCTCCAGCAAGGCCCCAGAATGACTGTGCTACACCACCCGGCTTGTCTACCCGCAGGTCCATGCTGGCAGCAAGGCTGCGCTGGCTGCCCTGTGTCCCGGAGACCTGATCCAGGCCATCAATGGTGAGAGCACAGAGCTCATGACACACCTGGAGGCGCAGAACCGCATCAAGGGCTGCCATGACCACCTCACACTCTCCGTAAGCAGGCACGTACAGGCAGCTGGGCCAGGATGAGGGGGCGGGTGTGAGGGGACGGGTTCATTCTGGGTGAGCTGGACCTCACTCTCTGCCTCAGCTGCCTGACACCCTGGTCCCAAGGAGCAGTGCTTGCTTGGAAGTCCAGCAGGCACTGCTGGGTGCTGAGGGTGGCTTCAGAAAAGAAGACACCCCCTTTTAACTCAGGGCTGGAGGTGTGTGAGGGTACTAGAGCAGAGCAGAGTCAGCCTGAAATCAGAGCTGAAATACGACCTCGGGTGAATTTCACCAGGAGGGTCCTTTCCCAGCCCCTGAGTAGCCTGCTCGATGACCATGTCCCAGCGGTTTCCTCTGTAGTATCCTTGAGTCAACTTAGTGAGGTAAAGCCCAGTAGGTTCCCCACTTTACATATGAGACACTTTAGAAGGCGCTTACAGTCACACAGCAAGGAAATAGGAAAGGAAAATCTGACTTCAGGTCTCGCTCAGTCCCAAACACTCCACTGCTGCTGGCCCCAGAGCTACCCCATGGGAGTCCATGCTGCTGTCCTGGTTAGACCTGAGCGCCATTGATTATGTCATGCTGTACAGCCTATCATGAAGGGGAGGAGTGGGGGTCACCAAGACCTGTCTGTGCCCTATAGATGGCCTAGGATGGAAGGTCCATTGCGGGGGTCCTTGCTCTGGCCCGAGATCTTTGCTTAGCTCTGCAGCAGTTGGCTGGGTCCGGGCTGAGTGCACCTCCATGCCCCGCCCTGCTCTTCCTGGGTTCAGAGAAGTCAGACATCGCTGCTGGGCTCTGGCATGTTCACTGCTAACAGGGACTTTCCACAAGCCCCTGTGGTCGTGTACGGGCAAAGTTTCCTCAAACCACAGCAGGGTTAACCATGCCTCAGCGCTGGCAGGACAGGGGATGAGCCACTGGCTTGAAGTCATTAAATACGGTGGGAAGGCTTCTAGAGTTGCCCCATTTGTGTCTGACCCAGGTCCGGGTCCAGGTCGGGGTCAGGATCTCTGTGCTCTGCGTGCTGAGTGGACCTGTACACTCCACCTGGCACATGATGAGAAGGCCCCGGCCTGGTAGTGAGCAAAGCTGGTCCTCATCCAGACTCTGTGGGGTGACCTCCATGAGCCTGGGTTTCCTTCCCCATAAAACAGGATCACATTTACCCTTTCCCAGGCTGATGCACAGGCTGGATGAGGGAAATGTCAGCACAGCCCTGCCCACAAACGGACTCAGAGGCTGCCCTCTTGGCTGGGTTCCTGGGCCCTGACTCACCTCCGGCTTTGACTCCACATGGCTGAACCCTGGCAGTAGTGCAGGGCAGCCCTGGTGGTAGTGGGGTGGGAGTGGGGGAGCTCACAGAGGGCCTGAGTCAGGAGGTTTCTAGAGGGGATGATGTCAGGAAGGGGCCAGGGTGGAGAACCCCCTTCCTTCCTGCCTTTTCTGGTCATTTGTTCCAACAGACCTGGATGGAGCCAGGGCTCCAATGACTTGTTCCACTCTGGGCATGTCAGCTCGAGATGCCACCTGGCCATGGAGCAGCTGAGAGCACATTCTCTGCGATCACAAGTCTTGGTTCCAACCTCAGCTTTGCAACTGAGAGCTGTGTTCTCATACCAGATCTCCTCAATCAGCGAAAAACCTGAGATCCTGTCCTCCAGTCTCCTTCCCCTAATTCTCACACATGTAGATTCTGGGGGGGATCCATGGGGGGTTGCCTATGCCCTCTGGGCTAGCATCTCTCCTGAACACCTCTGACCTCTCTATCCTGTCTGCTATGCCAGGACCCCAAAGACCACCCACCCCCCACCCCAACTTAGGCTGGTGGTGGATTGACCTGCTGAGCTGATGGGAGGGAACTATCTATGTCTGTGTCCCCAGAGCTCTGTCCAGACAAGCTTCCCTACCTGCTCTCTGTGTGTAGAGGCCTCTAATCCCCCATAGACCTCTACAGATGAAAAGTGAAGTAAAGGTTTAGCTTCCCTGCTGCTCTTATTTTGTGTGGAACTGAAAGGTATCCAACAACCAGGCTAGTCCCCACTTCTTGACTCTGTCCTATATGTTCAGGACCTTTCTGGCATCTTCTGGCCACCTGGGGGACCTCTGAAGGGGTCCCTGTCAGCATTGCATGTAGTAAAAGATGCATTTGTGCAGCCCACCCTTTGGCTGTCATTTTGATTAAAGATGGTAACTGGAGCCTCCTGTTCAGGCTGAAGTAGAAGCCGGGGGATGGAGGTTGACACATGAATAAGCGCTTCATTCTTCTCATTTGTAGCCTCATGTTACCCTTATGACTTTGGTAGTTTGTGCCCTCTGACCTTTACCCCTCAGGCTTGTACTTCTCTTCTGCATAGAACTTTAGGGAAGTCCTTGGCCAGAGTCGCACAAGATGTCTAAGGTTTATCCCAGTAGAGTTCTGAGTGGGCTAGACTGTGAGTCAGGTCAGTCATGTGGGAGCCTGACAAGGGGGCTGGAACCCCTGTAGTCAGTGGGCACCCCGGAGGCAGCAGAGCCTCGGTGCCACCGGCCTCCAGAGGGCGGTAGAGGAGACAGGTAGCCAGAAGGGAACAAGAAGTGGACAAATATGAGGAAGTGCAGAGTGGGTGTGAGCTACGGCATAGACAGGTCACGGAAACCCTAGCTGAGCTGGGGAGAGAGGTAGGGTGGAGCTGCTGGTCCAGGGTAAGACCTCTGGAAACCTCAGGAGGCCTTGTGGGGTTGAATGGGGACATTATTCCCCTTTGGTCTGACCAGCCTCCCTTCACGCCCAGCAGCCAGTGCAGGGGCCATGCACCCTCCTGACCTGCCTGATTTCACGGGGCTACTGAGTGGCAGGCCTGGGCACCAAGCCCATAGTCTCTGGGCCCCCGCCTACCCTGCTTATGGCAGGTTTATGATGTTTTTCTCCCTCCTGAGTGGTGTTTGGCTTTTGGTTTCTATGGCGAAGTAGGAATTTCCTAATGGCCAGTTTCCCATCTGGGCTGGGCAGACATTGGTGATGACTCTGTCGGGCAGCTGTGGGAGGGGCAGCACCCCTCAGAGCCTCGGTTCCATCCCCCAGAGCCCATGGAAGCCTGGCTCCGGGTCTGGCCTCAGGCAGTGGCTAGAAGAGGGATGAGTTGACTAACGTGTGAGGCCTGGCCTGCCCTGCTGTGAGCTGGACTTCTTTCTGCTGAGCTTCCATGGGTCACAGAGAAGGTGGAAAATCAGGAAGCAGCAGGGCTTTGCTCTAGGCACAAGACCAGAGAGGGATGGAGGAGCTGGAGGGGAAGCGACACAATCCCATCCCAGGAGGGTGGCAGATCTAAAATATGTCCTCTTGTCACCAGGGCCATCATGGTGGTACATGAGAAAGTACTAGGGTGGTGCTAGGCCTGGTACTGAGGTGGCTCTGAACCTAGAACTCAGCCCCATCTTGGTCTTGACCAAATTTCTGGGCAGGCTGGGCAGATAAGTCATATCTGATGATACTAATTCTTGCCACAGGCCTGAGGGCAGGAGCTGGGCCGGTGCCCCAGAAGACAGCAAGGCTCAGGCACACAGGATCCACATTGACCCTGAGGCCCAGGTATGTACAGACACCGCCTGGCCTGGCCTAGCTTAGAGTGAGCCCAGAACAAAGGGGCAGCCCTGCTCCATGGGTTTACCTGCACTGGATGTCCTCACCATGGCTCTCAGATACCAGAGAATGAAGCCTAAGGTCCCCTTGGGTCACTCTCATGCCCTATCCTGTGTCCCTCAGATTATGGGCCCCTGTTTGGGGCTCCGTCTCTACTCCAGGCACTCTTGGATGCTGAGACAAAGGTGACTGTGAGGTCGGGGGAACAGGCTAGGCCTTGGCTCAGGGTTATTCCCCACCAGTTAGGGTTCACTTAGGTTCTAGGGATGTCAGACCAGAAGGAAGTCATCAAACTTGCATTGGGAGTGGGGATAACTTCAGACTGTGGAGTAACCTCTGGCTATGGGACACCCTTCTATCTCATCCTAGCCTTGGGTGTCCCACTGGCCTGAATCATCCTCAGGTCACAGGACTGACTTTAGCCCCTAAGGTCCTTCCTTGCTTTATCCACAGCTGAAATTCCCCCTGACAACACTGTGATTTGCCTCTCGCAGACCTCAGGCTGCAGACCTGTCTGTTCTGTCACCTTTCTGCGTATGACAGTTACAGCTATGGTGCTGTCCTCAAGGAGAGTGACAAGGGGGCAAGCTGCTCTAGGGCCTAGTTTTACCATGGGTTTGAGAAGTAGCCAAGTGGGTACTGAGGTCCCCAAAGTAAGCTTGACATCTCTAGGTCACAGAGTTTGGGCAAAGTGAATATTGGCTTGGTCTGTGATGGAGCCAGAACCATGGAACCCAGCATGTGAGGTTATGGTCTCCTGGACCTGCTTATGTCCACTCTCTTTCCATGGAGGGAAAGGGACCAGAGCAGGGAGAGGAGGCTTCACTAAGCCATCTATCTCAGTCCCCATCTTGCTCGGACATTTCTTCCCTCCCTTGCCTTTGTTGGCATCCCTGAGGCCAGATGCTTAGCACATGCCAGGAAGTCCCCATTCTGGAAGGGGAGAGGCACTTAGCAGTTCTGGGATGCTATAATTCAGGCGCTGAAGTTCAGGGTGGGCACAGGATTCAGCCAAGGGCTCAGAGAGGGCCTCCTGAAGGAGGAGGTATTCAGGCTAAGACCTGAAGGTGAAGGCAGAATAAAGCAAGTAAGTGGACCCGGACAGAAGTGGACCCGGAAGCATATACGAAGACTCAGCAGAGACTGTCATACAAGTTCAGAGAACAGAAATGTCCCAGGTGGTGAGAGGGCAGAGGTGAGGAGGAGGTAACAGAACAGGGTTCTTAGATTCCTCTAGCCAGGGCCTCAGCTGTTCTGGCAGAGATTTGTGACCACACAGTGTCTCAGAAGCTTATCTGGTGTCCCATGGACCTGAGGCCCATGGGGAAAGGGCATAGACATGTGCCAAGCTTCGTAGGGGCCAAGCAGAAGGGAGCCACAGTGCAGGCGCCTGGCACATGTCTAAGTGCCAGGATGGAGAGGACAAAGGAGTCTAAGCTTTGGAATTTGAAGCTCGGCTCTGTTCACTCTTCCAGGGGAGGCTCAGGGCCAATGGCCCTGGAGGAGTGGGGGCTGGAGAGCATCTCCCCCTGCCCCCACGCTTTCCCTAGCTGATCTCCTTGCGGACCAGGCTGACAATGACTCAGGCTGGAGGCAGAGGGATTTTCCACAAGTAATAGGGCAACCCCACAGCTCCCCCCCCCCCCCGCACCCCACCGTTTTGTACTTAAAAGGTCATAAGCTCCCTGGGTGGTGACAGAAACACCCCCACCCAGCCCCTGCAGGGCTATGTCCTCAGTAACACAGACACAGGGCCCATTGTCCCCACACTGTTCCCAGCCTCTGCCTGAAGGGGGATGGGGGACCAGCTGGAGCCATCAGAGGAGAGAACCGCCGTGGCATTAAGACCCATACAGGGTGTGCTGCATGCAGCCCCAAGGGGGCCCGACCCAGGGCTGGTTGGGGCTTTGGGCCCACCTTCCCTGGGGAGTCCTGGGAGACACTCCTCTCAGCAGGCACTGGACCCAGTCCAGAATGGAGGAAGGATGGTGATAAGGAAAGTTTTCCTGGAGGAGGTGGCATTTAAACTGCCAACCAGGAGGTAGGTTAAGGCAAACCAGGTGGAACCAGCAGCCTTTGCCCAGCCTGTTCTCTACCGACCAGCGGACAGAGAAAGCTGGAGTTGCGCCTCTGGGAGGTGCCACCTATTCCCCTGAACTTGGCGCCCACCTCCATCCAAGTTGAGTGTCCCAGATTCTGACCATGGTCATATGGGACTGATGAGTCAGCAGTTACCCCCATTCTGCTGGCTAACCCACTGAGCTTCCAACAACCAAATCAAGCAGCCAGATACTCAGAGAAAGGGAACACACAGTCCCAGGTGCACCATGACATGGAGAAGGAGAATTCCGGAATGGGCTTAGACTCTCTGTGACAGTCATCCAATAAGAATTTGCTGTGCACCAGGCCCGCTCCTAAGCACTTTGTAAATGTCTCTCATCCCCACAAGGAAGTTATGATATAGAATCCAGCACCTTTCTGGTTTCATAGGGGAAGAATCAAGACTGAGGTCACCACATGTGTTCTAACCCCTGAATTCCTACAGAGAGCTGTCCTGTCTGGGTGGCTGTGGGTGGCTGTTTGAAGGGCAGTTGCTCTGACAACCTGCAATAGACTCCCACAGCCTCCTGGGTGTGCGAGTGAGAGTCCCCTTCCTCCAGGTCTCTTCTACTCCCCCTTCCTGTTGAAACCTCCTCTGCACCCAACCTAGCCCTGCCCCCATAGCTCACGGCCCATCTGGTCCCCATTAGGGGCCAGGCCAGCCTTGCCTGCCTGCCTGCGGGCCACACAGGCACGTATGTGAGTGCTCGTGTTTCTCAGGGGTTTTGTTGGACCCAATAGGGTTGAGGATTTTCCTGCTTCTGTTGTTTTACTGATAGGGGCCAACCTGAGTGGTGAGAGACACTCTCCTTTAACTGTCAGGGTATGGGAAATGAGGGTACCACCCTCATCTAAGCTCATGCTCCACCCTGTTCTTCAGGGGCAGTCAGGGCAAAGCCTTGCAGGTTCGACTGTGCCCCACTTCTGGAGGCTACCTGAGTCCAAGCAGGGTCCTTTTCTCTCTACTTCCTCTCCCTGTCCACACTACACAGCAGAGGGGAAATTTATGTCACCTCCCCAGTCTGAGGCTGAGACCCACTTTCATGGCCTGCACTCCTGGACCATACCCTAAAGTTAGGCTGCTCTAGTTACCAGCATGGTCCCAGCCATGGAGGCCACCACGACCATCCTCAAGTGATCTTTACTGGCCCCAGGTCTACGGAACTATGCATGTGCGTTAAGCGCATGCAGGTGGACTGGCTGTTGCATGTGTGCTGCCCTTGAGTATGTTTACACCTGTAAACATACCTGTGAGAGTGTGCATGTCAATGCTCACATCACTCTGGTTATGCCTGTGTGTTCCTGTAAACTAGGCTCTGCAAGGCAAAGATCCCCAGTCCCCATGGAGAAAGTCAGACACAAAACCTGACTTCCTGAGACCCTCTGCCATGGAGATACTGCTGTCTTCTCATTTGCTGAGGAGGCATGTTCAGGGAACTCCTTCTCCAAATGCTTCAGCCACGCACACCTGCTGCTGGTGGGGTAGTACGATGAGGAGCCTTGGGCTTTGGCCTGGCTTCTGCCCCTCATGTACAGTGTCTACAGAAGGCCACCCATTTTGGCCTGGGAATCAGGAAGTGGGGGCAAAGGCACAGGCTGGAAGCAGGTAACCTCACAACCGCACCCTTGAACCTCAGTCTGCCCACCAAAGGCCTTGGACACAATCATCGATGACCCTTTCTGGCTGCGGGAGAGGATTTCCTTCTTTGTGTTTCCAGCCATGGACCCATGCAGTCCACCGGCACAGTTCTGGCAGGTGAGAAGGCTCTACACCAAAACCACCTCTGCAAAGAAGCCACACACTTCAGCCGTGCTCACTTTAAATGCCTCTTATAGGATGGTTCTGCCCTCACGCCATCCCTTACAGGCACTGATAGTAAGAAACACTGTGGGGATCATGAGCCAAGGTCAAGTCTCAGGCAGACAGGTTTTGTGTCTGACTTTCCACGGACATTTCTCATTTGTGCAGGAGCTAAATCAGACCGAAGGCTCAGCCCTTCCCCACAGGCACCTTCCCAGGCTGGGAACCATAGATCAGAGATTCCAGAGCAGCAGTAGCCCACTAACATCCAAGAAGGCCTGACATAGTAGGGTGGGGATGGGGTGCACAAGGAATGGCCAGAGGCCCTACCCTAGAGAGTCTCTGGGTGCCTCGGCCCCTTCTCTCCTGCAGGACGGCAGTCCAGCGACCAGCAGGCGACCTTCAGCCACTGGAATTGGACCTGAAGATGGCAGGCCAGGCCTGGGATCTCCTTATGGGCAGTCACCTCGCCTCCCAGTCCCTCACAATGGCAGCAACAGTGAAGCTACCTTACTGGCCCAGATGAATAACCTGCATATGTCTCCACCCCACAGGTAGTCAGAGACATGAGCTCTGAAGCCATACCCAGATCCCATTATAATCCCTGATCCATCAAATCTCACCATTCCCATCCTGGCACCCCCACACTTGATTCTTGGGTTGCTCTCTTCTGACCCATGAGACTTCACCAGACCCTTCAGCTGGCAGCGTGGATTCTGGTACTGCAACCCTGTCCCTCCTGCATGTCTTGCACAGCGCTGACCCAGCCAGAGGCCTCCCACGGAGCCGCGAGTGCGGAGTGGACCTGGGTTCCGAGGTCTACAAGATGCTTCGGGAGCCTGTCGAGCCCACACCTGCGGAGCCCAAGCAGTCAGGCTCCTTCCGCTACTTGCAGGGCATGTTAGAGGCCGGAGAGGGCGGTAAGACCCCTGCCTCCCTACTCTACGTACCTTCCCACTCCCTGAACCCCCAGCCCTGCCTGCAGGTGACGCTACGCTATGTCCTGCCGCCTAGCCATCTCCGGCTCTGCGACCCCTTGGCGCTATCCCGCAACCCTAATGGCGGCTGTGCATCCTGATCCCCGCTCTGTCTTGGCCCCACGCCCCCTCACTTTCCAAACCCAGCTCCCAGTCTCTGCGCCAGTGGCCTTGGCAGCAGGGAGCAGTCCCACACCCCACAGAAATGAACTTCTCCCCCTTCCTGACCTCCAAACTGCTTTCAGGGGAGCGGCCCGGACCCGGCAGCCCCCGGAACCTCAAACCCACCGCCAGCAAGCTGGGCGCTCCGCTGAGTGGCCTGCAAGGGCTGCCTGAGTGCACGCGCTGCGGCCACGGCATCGTGTGAGTACCCGCCCCTGCCTACCCCACCCCAAGCCCAGCTCTCCCGGTCCCTGCCGAGGCCCCGGTGGGATGCGTGCTCGCGAATCTGCCAGTCCCCTGACGCTGCCCTCTCCTGGCCCCTCTGTTAGGGGCACCATCGTGAAGGCGCGGGACAAGCTCTACCACCCCGAGTGCTTCATGTGCAGCGACTGCGGCCTGAACCTCAAGCAGCGCGGTTACTTCTTTCTGGACGAGCGGCTCTACTGCGAGAACCATGCCAAGGCACGCGTCAAGCCGCCAGAGGGCTACGATGTGGTGGCAGTGTACCCCAATGCCAAGGTGGAGCTCGTCTAAGTCACCCCCATAACTGCCCGTCCCCGCCTCTGCTGCTTTCAGTGTCCCCTCGCAGCCCATGTAAATATGTTTGCCCCATGCGCCTCTAATAAACTCTGCTCGACCTCCAAAGTGCCCGTGCCCGGGTCTGCCTCCCTACAGCGCAGGCCTGGGCTCCCGAGAGCTGCAGCTGTTCAGCTGCCAGGCATCTCCCAGGCACTGGGGGCAACAGTGAGCGAGACAGGCGCGGTGCTGTCCTCACTGAGGCCACAGCCTGGAGGTGGATGGCAGAGATGAGTCACAACGGCCGGTTCCATCTGTACGGAGGGGAGGTCTGGAGTGCCTCGGGGTCTGACCCGGGCAGAATCGGAAAAAGTGTAGGCAGAAAATTATGGAAGGAGGAGGGAAGAACTCCAGTGGGTGCGGAAGTGTGCAAGTGTTTGGCAGAACTGAACAGAGACTGGAAAGTCCCTGTGCCGCCAGCAGCAGCAGCAGCAGCGGGGGCGGCCGCCAGCGGCGGCAGGAGGCATTGCTCGGCGGGAGAAGGAGATCGCGGGTGTTGCGGTGGGCGGTATCAGCCTCCAGGCCTTCTCTCTTAGAGGCTTCTCCCCAGTTCTCATCTTTCCTCCCCCACACCCTTTATTCTTTTATTTTTCTCCGCTACCCGGTTTCTTGTCCCACCCCCTGTCTCCCCACGAGGGGGCGCGCGCTTAATACTTAACCTGGCCGGAGTCTCCGAGGCCCCAGGCGATTACAGCTGCGCGCGGGGGCCTTGAGCCCTGCACTGCTGGGTTTCACACGCCTGGTGAAGGACTCAGACTTTAAAAAAAAATAAATGATGGGTGTTCACAGTCGAAGATATGGACTCCTGGTTAAGAGGACTTACCTTCTGGTTGGCTTGGGACAGGAATAGCTTCTATTTAGTCTCCGGTTGTTTAGCCAGACCGGAGTAACATACATTTGTGCCATTTTCAACTGTGTACAATTACAAGCCACAGAAGACGTATCGATTCACACTCTCACCATCAGCGCACGCTAGAACGAATTTTCTCTTGCTCTTGCCACTGGCATTATCAAAAATTTATTTCTCATTTTTGCCAATCTGAGAAGTAAAACGCCATATACATTGGCTTTTATTTGCCTTTCTCTGGTTACCAGAGAAACACACATTGCTGGTAAGCACTAAGCAATGGGAAAACTGATCTCCCTCTGGGAGTTCTTGCATGACTTGCCCTAGGCACTTCACTCATTTTTATTTAACTTATGGTAGGTAGGCACCTTTCATCTTGCATCTTGTTCCTGGACTCTTTCCAGTGATTTATTTTCCTATAAATGTGACAATACCACACTGACTAATTATTGCCCTTTTAGAGTTTAATATGCCAACTTCTCTTTATTCTTTGTTTACAAACACATTAAAGCTTTTTGTGCATTTCCAATTGTCAGAAGTTTTGACTCAATTATGTCAGGTTCTGGAAAAAGCAACCAACCAATCTCTCTGAACTGTGACAGGGGTTGCCGTGAATCTAAACACCCACTTGGAGAGAACTAGGGGAGTCCTTTCCTCCCAGAGAAAACTGGCATCTGTGCTTACTCTGCGTTTATTCAGGTGCTGTGCACATAGTCACATGCATTTTTATTCCCTTTTTTCTTCACATATCCTACTCTAATTTGTTCCCAGGGATTCCTTTCAAAGGCTCTCCCACCCCCACCCCCTGCCCCATCCCCTCTTGGAGAAGCAACAGTCAGAGCAGTGGGCAGGTGTCCCCACTAAGTAAGGTGAGAAGAGGGGGACTGGACTCTGGATGCTGACCCTGAGGGTGACCTCTGGCCCTGTCTCGCCCTTGTTCCCTTCTGCTCCACTACCGGTCAGGCACTGAGCAGTGAAATTCCACCTGCAGCAGATGGAGGGTGCCCCATCATGCACGTGGGTGTTCTCTAACTTTCCACCTCCTTTCTCCTTCTTCCTCCTCCCTGTAAACCTCCCCTCCTCTTCTTCCTCTTTCTCTCTCATGTGCACCCCACCACAAACCCCCATGGCAGCACCTTCCTCCCCACCCTGCCTCTGCAGCAAACAAGGTCCGAGTCCTACCAGGTCATAGGCAGGAGCAGGAGGATGCCAGGCAGCCAGGGAGTCATCAGGCACAGGAGCAAGTAGAAAGACACAGCCATAGGCACAGCTCCAGAGCCCTCTCCCCAACTCACATCTGCCACTGTAGAGCCACCAGCCACCAGCCACACCTGCCTTAATCCCTGAACACACAATACACCCTCCCCCACAGGGACTACTCACC
Organism: Solenodon paradoxus; assembly: GCA_004363575.1. Lineage (NCBI taxonomy): Eukaryota > Metazoa > Chordata > Mammalia > Eulipotyphla > Solenodontidae > Solenodon > Solenodon paradoxus. The sequence continues at coordinate 146,573 of RJWH01003455.1, forward strand.
CCATCTGAGGGGGCCTTGAGCTGCTTTTGACCACCAACTTCCTCAAGACCAACAGCTCCACTCCCACAGGCTGTTGCAACCAGACCAGATCCTGCTGAGGCAGGCCTCCTGGAGGGGTGGCATGCTGGTACTCAGAGCTGTCAAGCTAATTTGTCCTCTCCCTGCTTCAAGGCCCTGTGTCTGCCCAGCAACCCTGACTGGGTCCAAGTGTGGTGGACCATGGAAAGCTTGGGAAAGTCGCCGTGGGACAGTCTCTGTGACACAGGGTCCCAGTCCTGAGATAGAGTGCCACTGAGTCTCTCTAGAAGGAGGTGCCAGATCCAGGATCGCCAATTCACAGTGTCCCCAGACTACCTGGCTGAGAGAGAACCTTCATTACTATCCCCAAACCCGTGCCTCTTCCAGATCCTCACCTGTGAGGCCTTCAAACCAAAGGCCGGGACATCGTCTTCTATACCTCACCTCAGACACCCTGATCTGCCCATCACTGTGTCTGCAGTTCTGTATCCTAAGCACTTCTGGGACCCATTTCAGGGTGGCTGGAAGATTCTCTTGCTTCACAAACCCCTCAATGGATGAATCCCAAAACCCTGAAGATAAGAGTCTGCTGTAATCAATCATTTGGAGGTTCAGCATTTAAAGCTTCTCTAACCTCAGGTTGCTAACTGGCCGCCTCCTCTGCTGTACCATAGTTCACCATTCTGAGTCACCCTACCTTATCATACCCCACAGAGCTCCTCTCCAGCTTGAAATGTCTTTATTGTTTTCTTTGCCATCCAGCAGACTCCTATTCATTCTTCAAGGCCCACCTCCACTATCCTCTCCCCTGGAGTAAAGCTTTA